>SJYQ01091658.1:28088-47975 GCA_006410935.1 Redunca redunca | reverse complement strand
GCCCATGGATTGTCTATAAAGGTGTTTTCCAGATATTTGGGGATTTTTTTTTAGCTATCTTCCTGTTATTGATTTCTAGTTTAAGTCCATTGTGGTCAAAGAATGTATCTTTTGATTTCTAGTCTTTTAAATTTGTTAAGGCATGTTTTATGGTGGTCTGTATTGATGGACAGTCCACATGAGCTTGAGAAGGATGGTATATTCTACATGTTAGAGTGAAAGTGATAGCCACTCAGCCATGTCCAACTCTTTTTGACCCCATGGACATGGAATTTCCCAGGCAAGAATACTGGAGTGGACTGCCATTTCCTTTGCCAAAATGTTAATTAGATCAAATCAAATAATTGTTCTGTTCAGGTCATCTATATCCTTACTGATCTTCTGCTTGCTTGATTTACCAATTTCTGACAGAGGGGTGTTGAAGTCTTTAATTATAAAAGGTAATTTTTCTATTTCTCCTTTCAGTTTTATCAGTTTTTGCCTCATGTATTTTGACTTGTTTGATTCTTTAAAAATAAAAATCTTCCAATATTACTTTCTGTGACTTCTAGATCCTTGTCAAAAATTACAATTTGGCATTTATATACTTAAACATGGTAAAGCACAGTTGCTTTGCTTCGGAAACATTGGATTGCGGTGGGTCTGTTTCTATTATCTATTGTGCTGGGCCATGCTGTCACTTCATGTGTCTAACTCTTTGTGACCCCATGGATTGTAGCGCACCAGGTTCCTCTGTCCTTGGGATTTTCCGGAACGCTGGAGTGGATTGTCATGCCTTCTTCGAGGGGATCTTCCCAACCTAGGGATGAACCCAGATCTTTTGCACTGCAGGTGGATTCTTTAGCACTGAGCCACCAGGGAAGCCCTATCTATCGTGCAGAGTATGGCATTTGCAAAGTTATTTGTAGAAATAATTTAAAGTCTTAGAGGATTTTAATTTACTTCTACAGGTGCCTAAAAGCACTAGTGATCTGGTATAACCTTAACCTTAATACACGATGCAATCTGAGTAAGGGTAGATTGACTTCATTTTCTCCTTATTCCTAAAGTTTGCTTCTTGGTCCCAGATCAAAACAGAGAGCAGTTCTTCCTTTCATGGGCTTGGACACTGATACCTGCTCCTCTAGCTCCACAGGCTATCTAAATCAGCTTTTTGTCTGCTTCTTAAAATGCAGAATTTCCCCAGGCCAAAGCAACTGTGAACATTGGGTTTACCACCTCTGGATTCTGTTCCTTTCCTGGATCTTGACCCGAGTTTATCACTTTTCAGTCTTTTGCTAGTTTCTTAATGCTTTTGAGAAGATTTTGGATATTTTTCCAGCCAGCTTTTAAGGTATATCAGACACCATTTATTGCTCTATTTTGCATCCTCATGGGTTACCTTTTAACTCTAGCCATCACTGCAGTCACCACCTGCATACAGATGTAAGTTGATACCACTTGACCCACTAGCAAAAACAGTGCAGATCTTTGTTTTTGGCCTGGGTCCTCTCTGTTACCACAGCTTTAGGTATCCATGGGAGTCTGCTCAGACATTCTCATGCAAGAAAAACCTGAATGTATGAAGAGTTTAGCATCTTACAGTGAAACCTTTGATCTAATGGAGATTGGGCCTGTAGGGTACTCTCCTTTTCTCTATCTCAGAGGACAGTTCTGAGGTGCACTGTACTTGATGCCTAAGAGAGTCCCCACATTTCAGCCTTAGCATTCTCTCAGTCTTCATCTTGAAATCTAATCCTAATTTACATGATCCCCAGGTAAACCCTTACTTCAGGCTTTGATTTGAGGAGGAACCAGATTAAGACAAATTGTCAGCAGGTCGGATAGTGTGAATTATCTAGTGAACTATTACCAGAACAAGCAGAAAATGAGAAAAAAAATAAATTTAGGAGATATTGCCATCTGTTGGATCATAGAAAAAGCAAGAGAATTACAGAAAAAATCTACTTCTGCTTCACCGACTATGCTAAAGTCTTTGACTGTGTAGATCACAACAAGCTATGGAATGTTCTTAAGCAGATAGGAGTACCAGACCACCTTACCTGCCTCCTGATAAATCTGTATGCAGTTCAAGAAGCAACAGTTAGGGCCGGACATGGAACAACGGACTGGTTTCAAATTGGGAAAGGAGTTCATCAAGGTTGTATACTGTCATCTTGATTATTTAACTTATATGCAGAGTACGTCATGCAAAATGCCAGACTAGATGAAGCACAGGCTGGAATCAAGAGTGTGGGGAAAAATATTAATACCCTCAGATATGCAGATGACACCACCCTTATGGCAGAAAGAGAAGAAGAACTAAAGAACCTCTTGATAAAAGTGAAAGAAGACAGTGTAAAAGCTGGCTTAAATTTCAGCATTCAAAAAACGAAGATCATGGCATCTGGTCCCATCACTTCATGGCAAATAGATGGGGATACAAGGAAACAGTGACAGACTTTATCTTCTTGGGCTCCAAAATCACTGCAGATAGTGAGTGACTGTAGCCATGAAATTAAAAGACACTTGCTCCTTGGAAGAAAAGCTATGACCAACCTAGACAGCATATTAAAAAGCAGAGACATTATTTTGCCAACAAAGGTCCATCTAGTCAAAGTTACGGTTTTTCCAGTAGTCATGTAGGGATGTGAGAGTTGCACTATAAAGGAAGCTGAGCACAGAAGAACTGATGCTTTTGAACTGCGGTGTTGGAGAAGACTCTTGAGAGTCCCTTGGACTGCAAGGAGATCACACTAATCAATCCTAAAGGAAATCAGTTGTGAATATTCGTTGGAAGGACTGATGCTGAAGCTGTAATATTTTGGCCTCCTGATGTGAAGAACCGACTTATTGGAAAAGACCCTGATGGTGGGAAAGATTGAAGGCAGGAGAAGGGGATGGCAGAGGATGAGATGGTTGGGTGGCATCACTGAATCGATGGACATGAGTTTGAGCAAGCTCTAGGAGTTTGTGAAGGACAGGGAAGCCTGGCATGCTACAGTCCATGGGGTCACAAAGAGTTGGACACAACAGACCAACTAAACTGAACTGAACAAAGGAGATATTGTCGTATATTTACATGTTGATGAGAATAATCAGGCATTCAGGCAATAAGTAATGACTTAGGAGAGCATTGCTGTTTTGATGTCCTTGAGCAGGCTTTTAGCTTTAAGCGAACATCCATTTTTCTTCCCTGACCAACCATCCAGATGTCCATTATTCACTGAGACAAAACATCTCTAACAAAACAAAAGTCACTTGAATTAGTTTCCTATGGCTGCTGAAACAAAGTACCACAAACTGGGGACTTAAATGATAGAAATTTATTGTCTCACAGTTCTGGAGGCTAGAAGTCTAGAATCAACATGTTATGAGAGTTGGTTCCTTCTTGGGCTGTAAGCATCTATTCAGGGCCCCTGTCTTTGGCTTATTGGTGGCCATCTTCTCCCTGTATCTCTTCATATCATCTCCCCTCTATGCATGTCTGTCTCCAGTTTCCTCTTTTTGTAAGGAAGCTGATCATATTGGACTAGGATCCACCCTAATGATCTCATCTTAAATTACTTACATCTATAACATTCTTATTTTCAAATAACATCATGTTCTGAGGTACAAGAGATTAGTACTTTAACTTATGAGTTTTAGGGGAGGCAGGATTCAACCCATAAGAGTTGCCAAGGCTTATTAATTTATCCTTCAAAGTATCTCTCTTATATGTCCTCTTGACTCTAATTCAGGTCCTGATGTGGCATGCCACACTATTTCATCAGCCTTTCTGGCATGTTTCCACCCCTTTCCCAGTCTCTAGTCCATCCTTACACAGAAATGTGAGATTGTTCTTCTTAAGCTCAGCTTTCATGGTGTCATTCCCTTGCTCAACAGACCTTCAGTGGCTTCCCATTTTCTATCAAATTATATCATCCAAATCATATAACCTGCTCCTCTGCAATAAGAACTAAACCTACCTTCCTTTTAAAAAACACCCATCTTTTTCTCCCCATTTTCCTTCTTAGAAATAGAAAGGGAATGAATAAGGGGGACATGTGGGTAAGTGCAGGAGCTGCCCAGTTTAACGAGAACTAGGTACAAATGAATGTGACTGGTCTAGTGTTGGGTTTAGAAACATTTCCTGAACACACCAAGTAGAGGCGGAGAGGGAAAAAATGGCAGCATGACCACAACTCTGTGCCATCAAGAACTAGTCACTTAACTTCTCTGGGTTGCTTAATTGGATGAGATGTGTGGCCAAATCCCAGTTCTTCAGAGGAACGAAATCTTGTTATCTGCCCATGTGCTTACATCTGGGAATGTCAAATGAGTTTGAGAGTACCTTGAAAGTATACAGCTTTGCAAATAGAACCAGAATTGGTGTTTGACTGGGCTGAGTATGAATCATCAGACCACTCACTCCCTTGTAAGATTTTTAAGCTTCCATTACTTTGCAGACAAAGATCCATCTAGTCAAAGCTATGGTTTTTCCAGTAGTCAGGTATGGATGTGAGAGCTGGACCATGAAGAAGGCTGGGCACCAAAGAATTGATGCTTTTGAACTGTGGTGTTAGAGAAGACTCAAGAGTCCCTTAGACTGCAAGGAGATCCAACCAGTCAGTCCTAAAGGAAATCAATCCTGAATATTCCTTGGAAGGACCGATGCTGAGTCTGAAGCTCCAAAACTTTGACCACCTGATGTGAAGAGCCGACTCATTGGAAAAGACCCTGATGCTGGGAAAGATTGAAGGCAGGAGAAGAAGGGGCTGACAGAGGTTGAGATGGTTGGATGGCATCACCAACTCGATAGACATGACTTTGAGCAAGCTCTTGGAGTTGGTGATGGACAGGGAAGACTGGGATGCTGCAGTCCATGGGGTTGAAAAGAGTCAGACATGACTGAGCAACTGAACAACAAGCTACCAGGAGCAAACTGGGAAGAGTCAGGAAAATATCATCTAAAGTGTGTACACTTTGATTGTAGCATCCGTGTGCTGATTTTTGGGAGCACGAAGAGTGGGGCAGCCCTGGCAGGGGCTATAGTACTGGAGGCAGAGACCCTCATAAAACAGCAGAGTCCAGGCCCGTCCAGGTTGGTGATGCCATCCAACCATCTCAACCTCTGTTGGCCCCTTCTCCTGCCTTCAGTCTTTCCCAGCATTGGGGTCTTTTCCAATGACATGGAAGGATGGGCAACTGGACCACACAGCATGGCTAGATACGTGTAAAGAAGGCTGCCATTCCAGCCGCAGTCCCACCCTTACTATCCTCACTTCAGGAATGGCCACTGGAAGGAAAACAAGACAGAAGCACTCTCCAGCAGCACTGGGGAGCTGTGCTCTCCTCACCCCAGTCACTGTTCTGGCCCCACCTCTCTCACACCCAAACCTGACCCGTCCTGCCTCAAGGAAAGTCAGAGTGTTCGCATCAAAGTCACTTTATTGATCCAGGTTTTGATCACCCTGGAACTGCCCCTCTGGAGGGCAGTAGAGGGCACTGGGGCAAAGAGGCTTCACATGAGGTCTCAGTCGGCAACAAGGTTGTGGCCCACAGTGGGGGGCGAATCAAAGAAGCCCTGAAACCAGAAACAAAGGATCGGAATCAGCATGTGGGGAGGTGGCCCCTCTCTCACCTACTCCTCCCCCCTACTCCTCCCCCCTACTCCTCCCCCAGATGCCTCTAACAGTCTGATTTGAGTCAGCCCGCAGTGACTCAGCCCACAGGTGGAGGGCCTGTCACCTTCACTCCCACACAGAATTCATAGAGCTCTTGTCTCATGATTTTCCCTTGGGCTTGGGCTAGAGAACAGCAGCACCTTACTTACTTTCACAAAAGCTCTCCAACAACTTGTTCTTCAAGGTGGGTCTGTCACTCAGCTCTGGGTGTGTGGACCCAGCAAGCAATCCAGGCTTTGGAAGCCCAGCTGCCATCCTATGAGTGGGAAGTGGTTTCCTAGGAGAGCATGAGGGGCTAGAAGCCCCCAGAGGTGCAGACTGCCTCAGGAGAGCCAGCTCCACAGCCAACACCCTTGTCTCCCCTAGACCAGGTTGATCAGCTCCTTACAGGTCTCAGTGTTCGCTCTCACTCTCTTTATAATCCATCCCCGATATCACTGGAGTGACCTCTTAATATCATGCCACATTATAATATCCCCCTCCTCAGAATCTCCCAGTCAACTTGCCACTACACTTGGAATAAAATCCAAACTTTCACCAAGATCTATGAGCCGGTGTGAGGTCAAACCTGGACCTACTTCTCCAACCTAATCTTCTACCACTGACTTTCCCATCTGTTCCTCAGACATGCCATAGTATCCTTGTCTCCAGACATGTTCATTGTGTTGTCCTTTTCCTGGAAGGCCCTTCCTTCATATCTTCTGTTGGCTACCACCTTCTTGTAATTTAGGTCTTAGTCAAAAAAAAAACACCAAAAACCCCACATTTTGTCAATGTGGAGAAGTCTGATGTCTGGGGCAGCCCCACCCCACTGCAGTGTCTGAGCAGAAAGAAGGGCAGGAGCTGTGCAATGGAAAGGATTAAGAATCAGGAGATCTCAGTCCAGTCTTGGGTCTGCCAAGAACCTCTTATGCAGCCCTGAGTAAGTCGCTGGACCAGCCTAGGCCTCAAAGTCTCAAATGTAAAGATAGATGGGAGGGCTAGATGGGTGTTTTCAACCTGGATTTTGAAGAGTTCAAGCCTCCTAAGAAGGTAACCCAGAGCCTTGCCCAGGTGACTTGCCCAGGGTACAAAGTAGAGCAAAGTCAGGAATTGCTGAAGGCTTCTGGACTCTCTCCTGTTCACCCAAAGAAGCTTTGCTATCACTTCCTGTATACAAGGGAGTGTGTGGAGAAAAGGAGGAACTTTTACTCAATATTGAAAACTCTGCAGTTTCCCGTCTATTGTAAACTCAATACCGATGCATGATTGTATGCAATGATCCTTAGAGATGCCCAGAACCTGCATCATGCCCCCAATCTCTTACATGGATGCTCACAAGTAGTCAGAGAAAGGCAGGAAAGTGGGGGTACCCTTCAACTGGAAGAGATATTTTCTTCACCTTCTCTGTTCACAGCCCAGTACCCATTCTCTCCTTTACACCTGCCTCCCTCCCTTAAACATGTCCTTGGCAATTCCAACCTCCCCTGAAAAAGCGAGAGCCCCTCACCTTGTCTGGGTTGGACACCTCATGTTTCAGAGCCTTTGAAACCACTTTGGAGGTAAAGCATTGATCCTTGTTCACCTTGACCATTGGGCTCTGCGGGAGGGAAGACAGGAGTCAAGAAGAAGGCAGAAAAGGGTGTCAGGGCCCCAGAGAAAAAGAGATAGGACTCAGAGTCAGGGCTTTAGAAGTCTTAAGAAGACACATGAGTCTCACCTTGGGGAACAGGAGTCGAAGTTTCTCCTCTTGCTTGCCCCTAGAAGAGATGAGGATGACAAATGGGACCTAGGCTTGCTAAAACCCCTCTCCTCTGCCTTTGCAGGTCACTAATGGCTCATGGAATTTTCTCCTGCAGATCCCATACAGAACCTCTGAATCATTCACAAAGTACTCCTGGCAGCTCTTTCCTGCAGTTTGAACACCCATTCCCTCCCTGCTCCATCTCTCCACTAGACAGCATGGGCTGACCATAGGCTTCACACACCTCACCCCCGGGGTTTTGGTGGGGAAGGCTGCTGGCCCACTCCTCACACATGGATCCTCAGGATGGAGTTTGCTGCTGTGACCCATCTTCTGGGTCATCACATCCTGGGTCATGTCATCCTTCCAGAACAAACCTGCAGGGTGAAAGGATGTGGTGAATTAACACCTGGGATGCTCTGACTGGCCCACCAGGGACCAGGGTGAAGCAAACACTCCCCCTTTCCCTCAAAGTAAGACAAAGAATCACAGTTTGTGGAGAGAATTAAATGAGATGGCACATAAAACTTGCTTAGCACAGTGCCTGGCATGTAATAAATATTCCGCTAGGATTAGATTGTACTCTTTTCACTAACTCATTTGATACTATTGTGAGGATTGAATGAGACTAGGGATGTGAAGAGTGCTGTGAAAACTCTAAGGCAGTGAGTGATCCCCAAACTTCAGGGTACATAAGAATCTTCTACAAGGCTTGTTAAAGCACAGATTGCTGTTCTTCCCTTCTAGAGTTCCTGATTCAGGAGGTCTGGGGTGAAGGTCATGAATTAGCATTTTGAACAAGTTTCCTGGTGATGCTGATACTACTGGTCTGAGGATGCATGTTGAGAATGACTGTGCTAAGGCATTATACACATATTAGACATCAGTCGTGATAGTAGTAATATGAATTCTGGCCAGATTTCCTATCTGACTCTTCCCTCATTCATGAAACTCTCCTCTAAGAAAGGGTCAACCATCTGTCTTCAAAGGACTTCCCACTCCCTTCCTTCCTCTTCTGTATTTGTCATACAATTTATTATGCTTCCTACTCAGAGGCCTAAGTGTGTGTGTGTATGTATGTTTTCCTGGCTGAGAATTCAAGGATTCCTAGTTCTGGAAAAAATCTGCTAGTGCCTGGAGTTGGGGCTAGTCTCAAGGAGTCAGATGCTGACCTTTTCCAGGAGCTTCTTCTAGAAGCCTGTGCTGGGCCCTTCCAGGGGTTTGAGGGCAAACAGCCTGCCCTTTCAGGTCCATCCCCATTCTGGCCTCTCCCCATTCTCCATGAGGTGAACATGACAGAAAGAGTCAAGTAGAGACATTCGGGGAAGAAAGCCTGTTCTCAGATCAAAAGCCCTTCACTAAAACTCTGTATGTGACAAAGCCCCAGCCTTTCTTCTCTAGCTCTTACTCACCATGGGGCATAATCTGCTGGAGTAAAACTTGCAAGTGCTTGAAGACTGGGCTGGTAAATCCTGGGAGGGGCCAGAGCTGCCCCACTCCCACTTGGCTCTGACCATCTGAGGGGAAAAAAAGTGGTGTGAGAAAGGAGCTTGACTAGAAGCCTTCCAAATTCCAGTTGAAATAAAGTAGCTTCCTTCCACTATCGCCCCTGGGTTCAATGGTCCCTTTTCCCCTCACCTGATCCCCTCCTCCTTTCAGGTCCTCCTTTTTATTTTTCCCTCCCCCCATCACCACCTTCCCTATTTGTTAACCCCTGCCACCTCGTTCACTTTTGGTACCAACTTCCAGATAAGAGCCAAGCTTACAGACAAAGAGCAGCCCATGGAGGGTGAGGTAAGCAGATACTCAAAAAGCCCACATAAATGGATAATCAGGTGAACAGGTAGGCCATGGAAAGCAGGGGAATTGCATTTAGGGAAGGCTTTAAAGCCTGGAGGGGATTGAAGGGGACTGGAGTGTGGCTCAGTGGTAAAGAATCATTCCATCCCTGGGTCAGGAAGACACCCTGGAGGAGGAAATGGCAACCCACTCCAGTATTCTTGCCTGCATAATTCCATGGACAGAGGAGCCTGGTGGGCTATAATCCATGGGGTCACAAAGAGTTGGACACAACTGAGTGTGTGAACACGCATGAGCACACATGCATGAGGACTGGAGAGGAGTCCTGAAATCTTTAGAGGAAGAAAGTATTGGTATGCATAGGTTTTAAGTGTCTGGATCCTTGTCCTGAAGGCTA
Source organism: Redunca redunca (assembly GCA_006410935.1). Taxonomy (NCBI): domain Eukaryota; kingdom Metazoa; phylum Chordata; class Mammalia; order Artiodactyla; family Bovidae; genus Redunca; species Redunca redunca. The sequence goes on along the minus strand of SJYQ01091658.1, from coordinate 38,410 downwards.
AAATTTGCCACTGGGCATAAGGGAAGGCAAGGAGGACAGAGATAATCCCTAATGCTATACACACTTTTCTCATTCCAAGTAGATGAGGTAGGGTTGGAGTCTTGTTTTTTTGTTTGCTTGTTTCTTCGTGTTTTTTTTTTGGGGGGGGGGTTGTTTGTTTCCGATGGTGGAATTACCATGAGTCATTATGGAAAGGAAATTCTCCTCCCCTTTTAAATGGATTCTATTATTCCCCTGGCTTTGAGAAGGAGGAAAACGTCATTTTGAGAAGGAAAATAACTTCTGGAAGGAGAGCTCGTACTCTGGGGCAGCGCTCCCAGAACTGGCACGAAAAGTGTGACCCAGACACCCTCAGTCAAACCTACAGGGGCACCTGGCGCTGTCCGCGGTGCTGAGCGGGGGCCAAATCCTGGCATGGAGGAGGCTCTGAGCTGTAAAGAGAGCTAGACATCCCTAAGAAGCTTGAGGGTCCTACCCTCTCCCCACCCTCACCCCGCTGGCCTCCTCGTACAGGTTTTCGTGAGTCCTCTGCACTGGCCTCTAAACCCAAGAATCGGGCGAGCAGAGCTGGCGCCAGCCTAGGAGTTTGCGGCGTCTGCCCGAAGCTCCGGGTGCTGGAATCCTCGAGTTTGCGCAGTCGGTCTCTGACTGCTCAAATGTGAGTCAGCGATGGTCTACTCGGATGGCGCAGCGAAGGGGGAGGAAGAAGATGGACCGTTTCTGTCTCATCCTCTTTTCCCCTAGCCTAGTCCTCCCATTCTTCCCGGAAACTGGATCGCAAACACCAGGCTCCAGGGGCTTACAAAGAAGCCTTGGTTCATCCCTCGGCCCAGTCTTCTCCCAGGGCCCGATACCCGGGGTCCCTGCTCCTACTGTCCAGAGATCCTGGCCCCTGAATATCCCTGAGCCATAGGCATCTCTTCCCCCGCTCCTCGGCTAGTCTTGCTTCTCTTGTGGCCGCACTTGCCAGTTTTACTTCCCTGTGCCCCTGTGTTTTTACGTCCTTCTTCCTAATCCCCAATCTTCCCCTGAGTCGGCTTCTCTTAGGTCCAGATCCCATACACCGAGCCCCACTCCAAGCCTGCGCGTCCTTCCGCGCACTTTTCTTTTCTTACTCCCCAAACACATTGTTTTCCTCCGAAGTTCCTAACCTTGAGGTCCCCAGACCCACTTCACTCAGAACCGCTCTCTGGCCCTGCCCGTACCCCACCCCAGGTTTCCTCCTGACCGTGACCACTAACGTCGCTGGAGCCCCCCAGGCGGCTGTTCAGCAGCAGGAAGCAGACGAGCAGCCAGAGCCCCCGGAAGCCCCCGAGCCACAGCGGGCGCTGCATCCTCCCGGGCTTGCTGCGCTGGTTCCCCACCTAAGTCGAAGAGATGGCAGCCGGAGGGACTGAGCGGGGCTGTCAATTCCCACCCGCTGGCTAGCCACACTGAATCTGCACAACCCTCCCTTGGCAGCTGGGCCAATCGCTGGCGGGCCCTGCCCCTGCCTACGCCTACCGAGCCCCTACTTCTCCTACCGGCCCCACAGCCACCCAAACCTACTCCTAGGAGCCCACTCCTCTCTTAATAAAACAGATTCCAAGGACTACTGCCTCTACTCCCAGTTCCAAGGTTGGAGAGAGGGCTTGCATGTAAAATGGTGGTGTGAAATGCACCTGCCTCATAGATTTGTTGTGAGGGTTAAATATGTACAGCAACTGGATAGCTGGCATTCAATGAGCCTAGTCTATTTTGATTTTCCTGATACTTACTTCACCCTTACCTACCTTAAAATCTCCAGTCATCATGGGTTTGACCTGCTAAGTATATGCACAACTATCTTCTCCACATCCACTGCCATCATCCTGGTTCAAATCACTGTACGCATTTTAACAGAGCTATTGCAATAACTAACTACTGAAGTAAATAACTGATCCCTAGCTTCCACACTTTCTTAGTTACAGGCTAATACGTGAGCTTCCTAAGTCTAGACATTTGAATATCTTTTTCATTAAGCTTAAAATTTTATTATGAAAGTTTTCAAATATTAAAATGAGAAGACTCAAATGAATAAACATGAAATATGAATATTCTTATCACCCAGACTTAAGAGTTATTAAGATTTTGTCACAATTGCTTCTGAAGTATTTAAGAGTAATTTATGGACACCATGACATTTCACTCCTAAATAATTCAATATACATCTTTTAGAATTACTGCTTCACTTCAAACGGGGAGAATATGCTGGATTTTCTGAGTGTGTGCAACATCATCACAAAGGTCTTCACAGAGAGAAGCAAGAGGGTTAGAGTAAGTAGTGGAGGATATAACATTGGAAGCTAGGGGTTGGAGTGATTCAAGGAAGGGGCCACAAGCCAAGGAATGCAAACAGCCTCTAGCAGCTGAAAAGGTAAGTGTGTGTTTTCTCCATTTAAACCTCCAGAAGGAGCAGAGACCTGCTGACATTTTATTTATTTTGTCTTTAAAAATATTTATTTATTTATCTGTGGCTCTGTGGGTCTTTACTTCTCGTGGACTTTTCCTCGTTGCAGAGTGGGGGTTGCTTTCTCGTTGCAGTGCTCAGTTTTCTCGCAGTGGCAGCTTCTCTTGTTGTGGAGCACTGGCTCTAGGCATGGGGACTTCGGTAGTTGTGGCAGATGCGCTTCATCACCCCGTGGCATTTGGAATCTTCCCAGACCAAGCATCGAACTGGTGTCCCCTGCATTGGCAGGCAGAATCTTAACACCTGGACCACCAGGAAGTTCAGACATTTTAATTTTAGACTTCTAACTTCCAGAAATAAAAGATAATAAAACTGTTTTGGGGCACTAAGTTTGATTTGCTGTGATTTGTTACACCACCATTTGGAAATCAACACAATGTCGAAAAATATTTACTATTCCCTAATTAACACAATTCTTTAATACTTTCAGATGCGTGTGTGCTCAGTTACATCTGACTCTGCAGCCCCATGGACTGTGTAGCCCACCAGGCTAATCTGTCCATGGAATTTTCCAGGCAAGAATATTGGAGTGTGTTGCCATTTCTTTCTCCAGGGACATCTTCCCAGCCCAGGGATCAAACCCATGTCTCCTGCATCATCCTGCACTGGCAGGCAGATTCTTTATCACAGAGCCAACTGGGAATCCCCAATACTTCCAGATACAACTCCTTTAACAGATGAATGGTTTGTGAATATTTTCTCCAACTCTGAGCATGTCATTTTAATTTTTTAATAGTGCTTTTTTTTGAAGAGCAAAATGTTTAATTTTGAGGAAATCCAATTTATTAAGATTATCTTTTATGGCTAAAGCTTTTTTTTTTTTTGTTCTTGGAAATGTTTGCCTACCCCAAACTCAGAAAGATTTTCTTCTATGTTTTCTTCCAAATGTTTGGCAGACCACATAAAATCAATCAGAAAGCATTCTCTCTTTTGTTATGCTCTGAAAGAGTTTCAGCATGATTTTTTTTTAAAGAAAAATTTAAGACTATCTTTATTGACAGAAGACATGATCTGGATACAAATTATTTTATTCTTTAAATTTTGTATTGGGGTATAGCCAATTAACAATGTTGTGACAGTTTCGGGTGAACAGAGAAAGGACTCAGCTATACATATACATGTATCCATTCTCCCCCAAATCCCCCTCCTGTTCAGGTGCCACATATCATTAACCAGAGTCCCATGTATTATACAGTACGTCCTTGCTGGTTATTCATTTTAAATATAGCAGTGTGTATATGTCCACCCCAAACTCCTTAACTATTCCTCTGCCCCAACCCTTCCCCCTGGCAACCATGTTTGTTTTCCAAGTCTGTGAGTCTGTTTCTGTTTTTTAAGTAAGTATATTTGTATCATTTTTTTTTTTAGATTCCACACATGAGAGAGGTCATACAATATTTCTCCTTCTCTGTCTGACTTGCTTCACTCAGTATGGCAATCTCTAGGTCTATCCATGTTGCCGTAAATGGCATTATTTCATTCTTTTTATGACTAATAGTCCATTGTATATATGCACCACCTCTTCTCTATCCATTCCTCTGTCGATGGACATTTAGGTTGCTTCCACATCTTGGTTATTGTAAGCAGTGCTGCAATGAATACTGGGATGCGTGTATCGTTTTGGATCATGTTTTCTTATGCCCAGAAATGGAAGTGCAAGGTCATATGGTAGCTCTGGGCTTCCCAGGTGGCGCTGGTGGTAAAACAAAAAACAATTGCCTGCTAATGCAGTAGACTTGAGATGCAGGTTCAGTCCCTGGGTCGGGAAGATCCTCTGGAGGGGAACATAGCAACCTACTCCAGTATTCTTGCCTGGAGAATCCCATGGACAGAAGAGCCTGGCAGGCTACAGTCCACAAAGTTGCAGAGCCGGACATGAATGAAGCTACTTAGCGCGTGTGCACACATGGTAGCTCTATTTTTAATATTTTAAGGAACCTCCGTACTGTCCTCCATAGTGGCTGTTCCAATTTACATTCCCACCAACAGTGTAGGAAGCTTCTCCACAGCCTCTCCAGCAGTTTCTCTATGATCGATATTATTTTTCTGACTGTATGGAGTTAGAATTTCTTTGTGAGTAAGTTTTACTACAATTTTAATTTCTTTAGCTATTCAGATATTCTATTCTTTTCACATCTCTTTTGGAAACTTGAATTTTTCAAAAAATTTATTCACGACATTTAAGCTATCACATTTGTTAGCATAAAAGATATTCATATCGCTTTATTACCCTTTAAATAGCTGTAGAAATTTGAAGTGATTTCACTTTTTAAATTCCTGATTTTGATTCTTTGTATTTTTCTGTCTTTTTATTCATCATTGTAGCTATAGATAAATATTATTGATCATTTTAAAGAACTGACTTTTGGTCCTTTCCTCTGTGGTTTGCCCATTTTATTGATATCCATTCTTTATTATTATTTCCTTCTATTTTTTGAGTTTCACTTATTGTTTCCTAACTTCTTGAGTTGGTAGCTTAGATCATTGATTTACATGTTTTCTTCTTTGGAATAAAGGCATGTAGATCTATACATTTCCCTTTAAGCATTAGATTTTCATGTTTTGACTATCAATGATTAATGTTTTCTAGTTTTTCTTGTGACTCCTTGGACCCATGGATTATTTAGAAGGATGTTGCTATAGGGGATTTTTAAAGGCTTTTTGGCTATTTATTTTTTAATTTCAATGTGGCCTGAGAACATGCTTCATATGACTTAAAAATTTCAAAAACAGGCTGTCCTAGAACTGCCCCTGTAGATAGCAAGGTGGCTCAGGGGGAGGACAGAAATGCTTCAATTAGCTGCAGTTTTGCTTGGAGAAGGAAATAGTTCAAAGAAACCCTAAAATGGTAGGAAACATGGGATTCTCAATTTGTGTGTATATGTGCTATATCACTCCCCCTCTAAAATGTAAATTCCTCTGCCCCCAATAAAGAACAGGCTCTAATAACAGTCCTGATTCGCACAAACCCTGAGGCACAGTGAGTCAGCACCTGCCCCACAAACTGGCCTCACCTTGGCTTCTGTGTTTGATCTATCTAGCCTCTTCATTTTCCCTTTGTTTTAGAGCCAGTCAAGGGCCCTCACCTGGAGAACAGCAGATTCTTGTTTGCAGACTTTACACCATGGTAACCAGTACTTATCATGGGGCTCAGTCACTCAGTGCTGATATGTTACCCTAGCAACTGATCTGGGCGAAGGAAGCACAGTTGCCATGGTGACCGGAGTCAAAAGCTGTTCCCTTGGTGAGTGTGTGGGTCTGGATTCCCCCTGAGGCTCAAGCTCCTCTGGGTAGAGTTCATGGCCAGCTAGAGGTGCTCAGCCTTGTGCAGTTGCTCAGTCCAAGCCTCCAGAGCATCCCTTGAGCTGAAACAATACTTCCTAGCAGAGCTGTCTGTTCTACTCTAGCACTCTCTCAGTATATTCTCCAACTGTGCTAGGATAGTTTTTTAAAATTTTTATATCATCATTCTACTCATTTCCTTAAAACTTCTGGTGATTTTCTTCTGCCTTTTGTGTAAGAACTAGTATTCTTTACTATGACGTACAGGGACAGGAGAAAATGGACATCTTAGCTCAAGCAGAGAGAGAAAATTTGCCCTTCCTCCATCTTTTTATTCTATTAAGATCCTCTATGAATTGGATGATGCTTGCCTGCATGGGTGGTCTTTACCTTTTCTCTCTTTTCTGACTGTACAGGGTTTTCGTTGCTGTGCTCAGGCTTCTCTTGTTGCAGGGCATGGGCTCTAGAGCATGCAGGCTCAGTAGCTGCAACACAAGGACTCTCTAGTTGCCAGGCACAGGCTTAGTTGTCTCAGGGCATGTGGGATCTTAGTTCCCTGAGCGGGAATTGAACTTGAATCCCCTGCATCGGCGTTCTTTACTCAATCTACTGATTTCAAATTCTAATCTCTTCCAGAGACACTTTCACAGGCACACTTAGAAACAATGTTTTCCTAGCTGTCTGGGCATCCCTTAGCCCAGTGAAATTGACGCAGAAAATTAATCATCACAGTGAGCAACTGGAGTGAACCTTGCTGGGGACCCCTGAGGATCTGTGTAGAATTTATTTCAGATCGACTCCCACCAAGGGAAGGATATACTGGAACATTTATCCATTAAATTAAGTCCTTAATTAGTTGAGGGCAGCCCCAGAGGGTGTTAATCCCCAAATATTTCAAGCCTGTCTTGAGCATAGGTAGGCAACTTCCCAGGCATTCCAGAAAATCCACTAGAAGAGAAGAGTCCCATGACTTGAGTTGGGAGGCTGTCAGCACATGCAGACACCCTCCACCTGCACCTACATGTGAGCACAGAGATAGGCCAGGGTACAGGAAACAGAGCTTCTACGGGGTCAGCTACACAGCTATTGTATGAATATGTTGTATCTATGACTGTCTTCCCTGACTAGCCTTCAACTGCCTTGAGGCAGCAACCATGCACTGCAGTGGCCAGGCACAGTGAATGCATGATGGGAAAAAGCAAGGTGGGTGACTGGGGTCAACCTAGTTAGTAAGAACTAGATATACAGAAATAGGCTGAGGGTTATGTTTAGCTATGTCCTTAGATGCAAGGATAAGAGGAGAGGACATGGTTGGCAGCATGTCTAAGCAAGCCTGTATTACAGAGAGTCCCTTGGACTGCAAGGAGATCCAACCAGTCAGTCCTAAAGGAAATCAACCCTGAATATTCACTGGAAGGACTGATGCTGAAGCTGAAGCTCCAATACTTTGGTCACCTGATGCAAAGCCCACTCAGTGGGAAAAGACCCTAATGCTGGGAAAGATTGAGGTCAAGAGGAGAAGGGGGCAACAGAGGATGAGATGGTTGGATGGCATCATCGACTCAATGGACATGAGTTTGAGCAAATTCTGGGAGACAATGAAGGACAAGGAAGCCTGGAGTGCTGCAGTCCATGGAGTCACAAGGAGTTGGACGTGACCAAGTGACTGAACAACAGCAACAACCAACTCGAGGAGTGTCTCTCAGTCTCTCTGGGCTGTATGAGTGGGCGAGTTCTATGGTTTGAAATCCTCACCCCAAAGGTGACAGTATTTGAAAGTGAGGCCTTTGGGAGGTGATTAGGTCCTGAGGGTCAAGATCTCATGAATGCATTTAGTGCCCTTATAAAAGAGACCCTAGAAAAACCCCTTGCCCTTCTACTATGTGAGGTTATAGCAAGATGGAGCCCTCTATGAACAAGGAGGCAGGCCCTTACCAGTCACCTGATCTGCCAGTGCCTTAAGCTTAGTCTTCACAGCCTCTAGAACTGTGAGAAATACATTTCCATTGTTTATAAGCCACCAAGTTTATGGTGTTTTGGCATAGAAGCCTGAACAGAGTAAAACAGTGGGCTTGATACTTTCCAGTGTGCTCTCGTTTGTGAGGATCGAATGAACTGAGTATGAAAGTGCTTTGAGCAACTATAAAGCCCAAGGCATAGGACAGCTAGAGTTTGGTTGGGTTGATCTCCCCACTCCCAGGGGCAAACTGGTCATAGGTATCAACCTGCTGAATGTGGAAAGCCTTGGCCGTGTTATTCTCTGTGTGATTTCTTGGGGCCTAGAGGTCAGATTTTACTTCCACAAAAGGAGGGGTGTAGGTAGGGATGATGGCTGTTCCAGCTACTATTCTATCTTGCCTTTTACCCACCTCAGAAATGGTCTGTGGGAGGAGGAAGTGATCTGAAACTAGGCCTTCAGTGCAAACAGGGGCTGTGCTCTCCATATCCCATGCCCTGTGTTCGGATCCTACTTCTCTCACCTCAGAGACTCTGGTCAATTCTAAACCCCACTTCCTGCCTCCAGACAAACCTGTAGAAAGAGTTTGCTTGAAAATCAGCATGAATAATCCAAATTTGGGTCAGCCTGAAACTGCTTCTTGAAAGCACAAGGGAAAGTGCGGGGGTGGGAGTCTTCCCCGAGGCTTTAATCAGCTGCAACGTTGCGACTCAGAGTAGAGAACAGCTCAAAGACATCCAAAAATGGGAAGAAACTAGGGATTTTCAATGAATGCTATGAGGCAGGTGTTGCCACTTCCTCCTTCGCCCACCTCACCCCCAAGCAAATTCAGAACAAGTCTCAATAGTAGTCTTGATCTGAATAAGCTCTAAGACTAGTGACTCAGGAACTGTCAGACTGCAGGCACTTACCTTGTCCCCATCTCTAATCCCATTTCCTTCTGGGGACTTTCCATTAGACACAGGGCTGGTCAATCCCCTGAGCCCAGAGGAGATTGGCAGCTCGTTGCTTACCAACTTGATAGAACCATGGTGAGCAGTATCCACCATGGGGTCTGTCACAGTACCACTGATGAGATGCAGCAGCCAATCTAAGCTAAAGAGGCCCGGCTGCCATGGTGACAGGAATGGAGATCAGTGTCTTTGAAAAGGGGAGGGGCCGGCTGCCTCCGGATGGAGCCCAGCTAGGAGATACCCAGCAATGCTGCCAAGGTACCAATAGATTCCACCTGGATAATTCACTAGCCCCAGACAGGTCTACTTGTCCCTACTCTTATCTGTTTCATAAGCTATTTTCCATCAGCGTCAATGTAGAAAATGCTTGTATTTTCCTACGCCTTTCCTTTGAAATCCCCTGACAATTTCCCACTGCATTGTGAATAAAACCCAAATGCTGACTGTGGGTTATAAACCCTGAGTAGTCCTGGGCCTCATGTCAAGCTGTTGCCCTAAGAGGCCTACCATCATCACAAACCTAAGGGCAACCGTACTTGGAGTTCTCCCTGGCTTAGGGACTCTTCTTCCAAATCTCCACTCTCTGCTGAAAGTGCTATTCTTTCAGTACACACAAGGGCTATTGCCTTGTGTCCTTTAAGTCAAAGTTTAAATAGTCACTTTCTCAGGCTGTCCTTAGTGTGAAGATATCTAAGGTGTGAAGCAGCCCAGCCTCTACTGAGGGCTCTTTTCGAGGAAGGGTGCGGCAGTGCGGGGGAAGGCTGGGACTTGGGCTGGTCCAGCCCCATGCTTGCCCTGTCAGTTTCTCAGCTATGAAGATGGATGGATACCTGCTAGATGGGCAAGTATCTGGGCTCCAGAGAACTCAAGGGTCCCAGGGAGATGTCTGAAAGCCTTGCTCAGTGGACTTCCTCCACCCCACAGAGGAGAGCAAGGGGAGGCTGAATGCAAGGGGCTCTGGGTACTTCTCTCCCATTTAAGGACAAAAATTTCTGGTATATTCACACAATGTTTATGGAAGGAGGGGAGGATTCGGGTCATGACATACTCAAGATTTTCTTAGAAAAGCAGAACCTGTATGTATCTATATTTTTTAATTTAGGAAAGCTCTGAAGTAGATTTCTGTAGGCGGTTAAAGCTCTGTTCCTATGCTTGATCTTACAGAGCCCAGGGCTGTTGGAGGCCCAGAGCCCCAGCCTCCCACGGTTGATGAAATCTCTGTGAAGGTGTGTGAGACCGAGAACACGGAGCGCCCTCTAGTGGGGAGGGGAAGGGACGTGAAGCGTTTAGACAATGGGTCCCAGGTCACGGCTGGCAGCGGCAGAACCAGGACTGGGCTGGCTCTGTTTGTACTGAAAGTGCTATTCTTTCACATCCTCAGGCCCTCTCTTTCAGAAGGCTCTCCATCAGGCTCAGTGGAGTCCTGTCTTTCCTTATCAACCAACACTCACCCCCTCCTGCCCCCTGCCTCCCTCTTTAAATGGGCTCGTAGTGGGCTCAACCTTCCTGACAAGGTTAGGCCCTCACCTGCAGTGAGGCCTTGGGTGGGGCTGGTCATCTCTTGGTTCAGGACCTCTATCCAAAACCACCTCTGAGTTCATCTTGCTCCCAGTTCACCCTGGTCCCTGGGGTCTGAGGGGAG
>SJYQ01091658.1:0-27185 GCA_006410935.1 Redunca redunca | reverse complement strand
GCACTCAGCCTTCTTCACAGTCCAACTCTCACATCCATACATGACTACTGGAAAAATCATAGCCTTGACTAGACGGACCTTAGTCGGCAAAGTAATGTCTCTGCTTTTGAATATGCTATCTAGACTGGTCATAACTTTTCTTCCAAGGAGTAAGCGTCTTTTAATTTCTGGCTGCAGTCACCATCTGCAGTGATTTTGGAGCCCCCAAAAATAAAGTCTGACACTGTTTCCACTGTTTCCCCATCTACTTCCCATGAAGTGATGGGACTGGATGCCGTGATCTTCGTTTTCTGAATGTTGAGCTTTAAGCCAACTTTTTCACTCACCTCTTTCACTTAGGGGGAGAAATTAAGCTGCTTCCTGGGAGGAGAGCTGGAAAGAGTTCTAGAATCCTTGGAAGAATAAAGACATAGAACTTGGTTTCATGCAGGTAGGACTGGCAAGTCCAGGTTCTTTTCCTCAAAGCCACAGTACATCCAACTACACAGTGTGTGGCATGAACTTTCTACTACACAGTCCAGGCAGATGATGTGGGGTGGAGGAGAAGCCATTTTTTAAATTTCTTTCTATCCTGACTCTCTCTCCTTCTCCAGTTCACAAGCAGATCCTAACACTGATACAGAAAGGTGAAGACCTCAATAAAAAGACAATCCAGTTTTAAAACAAGGAGAGAAGCTGAACAGATATCTCTCCAAAGAAAATATTCAAATGGCTAATGTGCACATGAAAAGATGCTAATATCATTAACCATCAGGGAACTGCAAATCACACCCATGATGACATACCACTTCACACCCAAACTGGTGGCAAGAAGCAAAAAGACAGATAATAACAAGTGCCAGTGAGGATACGGAGAAATTGGAAGCTTTATACACTGCTGGTGGGAGTGTAAAGGGGTGCAGCTGGTGTGGAAAACAGTCTGGTACTTCATCAAAAGGTTAAACACAAGAGTTACTGTATAATCCAGCAATTCCCCTCCTAATTACACCCACAAGAGAAATGAGAGCATTATGTCCACACAGAAACCTCTACATGAATGTTCACAGCAGCATTCCTCATAATAACCCCAAAATGGAAACCTAAAGTGAAAGTGAAGTCGCTCAGTCATGTCTGACCAGGCTCCTCCGTCCATGGGATTTTCTAGGCAAGAGTACTGGAGTGGGTTGCCTTTTCCTTCTCCAGGGAACTTCCTGACCCAGGGATCGAACCCAGGTCTCCTGCATTGTAGACAGACGCTTTACTGTCTGAGGCACCAGGGAAGTCAGTGGATACCTAAGTGTCCATCAACTGATGAATGGACAAATAAAATGTGGTATATCCACATAATGGAATATTATTCATTAATAAAAAGAAATGAAGTTCTGACACATGCTACAGCGTGGATGAACCTTGAAACCATTATGCTAAGTTAAAAAAAAAAAGCCAATCACAAAAGGTTGCATATTGTGGGATTCCATTTACATGAAATGTCCAGCATAAGCAAATCCAAAGAGACACAAAGTCAGTTGGTAGTTGCGTAGGGCTGGAGGATGGGGGCTGAGAGAAGAGAATGGATAGTAACTGCTAAAAGTTAAGGGTTCCTTCAAGAAAAGGATGATGAAAATGTTACAAAATTGATTGTAGTGACGGTTGCACAACTCCATGAATATAGTAAAACTATTTAAATGGGTAGATTATATCTCCATAAAGTTATTATTTACAAGTCACCCTTAAATTTAGTTTAACAAGATGGAAGCATTATAGCTTAAAACAACTTTTCCCAAACTTATCTTCTTGGCTTTCCCTTTCAAGTTGATTCATGTTTTTTATCTAAGCAAAATGATTTTAAAAAGAAACTTTGCCACTGTAAATGGAAAACCAGTACCCATTGACATAGATTGAAAGTAATTACAAAAAAAAAAAGCAAAAATTAAAAATGAAAGAGAGGGAACTTTAAGGTGGCAACAGGAGGGGCTTGGGGAGGGGAGTTGGGCCTTTGAGGTGGAGGTCCCAGGGCTTACAGGTAAAGCAGGCAACCCAGGGCAGTCCCTGGTGTCCCCAGTACTGAAACCCTGGGCCAGGCACAGCGGGGGTTGGTCTGGAGATGTCTCCAAGTCGGGAACTAGATCCTATGTGCAGAAAACAAAGAGTTCCCATGCAGCAACTAAGAATTCCACAAGCGGCAGTGAAAAAGGAACATCCCAGGTGCTGCAGCTAAGAGCCAGAGCAAAGAAATAAACAAGCAAATTAATTAATTTTTAAAAACCTGTTATTGAACTTGCATCTTAGCTGGTTGCTTGGAGTAGCTGACAACTTGCAGTGTGGTGCGAGAGCCTAGAATAGGGTCTGATATACTATAGGTTCTCAGTGAGTATACTCTTACTTCCTTAAAAGCTCTTTATAAGCCCCAGGGGAGCTTTCTAAAATTCAACTTGAAGCTCCTCACTCCTGGGTTTACTATTCCTCCATGGCTCTCCATTACACTTCCAATAAACACTAAACCCTGCAAGGCCAGCAGTGTCTAGCCTTGCCTTCCTCTCCAGACAGTTCTTCTCTTCTCTCCTACTCTGTGTTCCAGCCTCAGCAGCCTCCTCTCCATTCTTTGAACACCTGAGCTCTTCTCAAAATTGACCTCCCCATCCTCCATCCTCTTTGTTTCCGTGTAGGGCCCACCTTCTCAGAGAAGCCCTTGAATATTTCTTCTCCCTATAATCCATTATTATTTCATTTCCTTAGACATGAATCACTATTTATGACTAATTCCTTTGTTTCCTTGTTTTTTTCTATGTCTCCACTGGAGTGTGAGTCCCACGAGGGCAGAGGACATGTTTATTTCATTGGTACATCCACAATGTCTACCTACCTGAGTGAATGAATGTTCAGTAATATTTGTTGAATAAATGAAAGGGACTTTGGGTCCAGAGATCCCTATGAAACTTCTCTGCCTCAGTGTTCTCATCTGTTCACTGGGTACCTCATGGTGGTGACTGTGAACATGAATTGAAATGACCTTGTGAAAACAGCCTCTTGTAAGAATACATGGTGAGTCGATTTCTGCTTCACTTCAGCTTCACCCTCCCTGGGGTTCTCAGGCCCTAGCCCAGGCCCCATTAGTGGGTGAACAAACTGGAAACCAAGAAGGGCAGGCCTGGTGTGGTGGAGAATCAGAAGCAGAACTCAGGAGTTCGGCTTCACAGCTCATCAGGGAGAAGCAGTGAGAGACCCAAGCTCATCCCGGAGAACAGAGACTGCCTCCTTCCCTGGTGGCTCAGATGGTGAAGTATCTGCCTGCAACACGGGAGACTCAGGTTCAGTCCCTGGGTGGGGAAGATCCCCTGGAGAAGGAAATGGCTATCCACTCAGTACTCTTGCCTGGAGAATTCCATGAACAGAGGAGCCTGGTGGGCTACAGTCTGTGGGACTCACAAAGAGTCAGACCCAACTGAGTGACTAACACTTTCACTTTCACGCTGATGGGGAGAGGAGCCCCTGAATGAGCTGCACCAAAGCTAGACTGAAGCTGGCCTCAGCTTTGGAGGCTCCTAGGAGCTTCCCGTCTGTGGGTCAGTTTGGCTGAGAGGCGGTGAGGACACATGGGCCGCTGATACCCGCTTGCACATCCCAGCGGGAGATACTACCATTGTGTTGAGGTCTGCAAGACCCAAGCCATGCCCTTCGTCAGGGAACAGGGCCTTGCTTCAAGGACGTGATCATATCTGATGGGGCTCTCCTGAAAAAGAGGCAGCTTCTCAGAGTTGGATCAGAATTAGGAGGGTATCTGGATGATGAATAGCCCAAAGATTCTTTAAGAGGGGCTTCTCAGAAACTCCCCTAGCAGTGCAGTGGTTTAGAATCTGCCTGCCAATGTAGGGGACACTGGTTCGATCCCTGGTCGAGGAATATCCCACATACCACGGAGCAGTTAAGCCCACGCGTCACGACTACTGAGCCTGTGCTCTAGAGCCTGCGAGTCACAACTACCAAAGCCTGCATGTCTAGAGCGCATGCTCTGCAAGAAGAGAGCCCACTGAGATGAGAAGCCTGAGCACTGCAACACAGAATAGTCCCCGGAAAGCAACGAAGACCCAGTGCAGCCCCCCGAAAAGCAGAAGGGCTTCTCGGAGCATGTGTGTGTATCAATGTATAAATGTGTACCATACACATGTTTTTCTGTATATGGAGACCTGTGTGTATGTGGGAGAAGATATTTGTGTATATCTGTATGTGTATGTGCCAACATGGTCTGGTATTCCCATCTCTTTAAGAAAGACCATCTTACATGTCTCCTGAGAAACCTGTATGCAGGTCAAGAAGCAAGAGTTAGAACTTTGTATGGAACAACTGATTGGTTCAAGATTGAGAAAGGAGTATGTCAGGGCTGTCCACCGTCATCCCGTTTGTTTAACTTACATGCTGAGCACATAATGAGAAATGCTCGTCTGGATGAGTTCCAAGCTGGAGTCAAGAGAGGAGGGAGAAACATCAACCACCTCAGATATGCAGATGATACCACTCCAATGGCAGAAAGCAAAGAGGAACTAAAGAGCCTCTTGATGAAGCTGAAGGAGAGTGAAAGAGCCGGCTTAAGACTAAATATTAAAAAAACTAAGATCATGGCATCCATCCCCATTGCTGCATGGCAAACAAAAGGAGAAAAGGTAGAAGCAGTGACAGATTTCCTCTTCTCTGGCTCTAAAATCACTGCATATGGTGACTGCAGCCGTGAAACCAGAAGACGATTGCTTCTTGGCAGGAAAGGAAAGACAAACCTAGACAGCTGAAAAGCAGAGACATTACTCTGCTGACAAAGGTCCATATATTCATGGCTATGATCTTCCCAGTGGTCATGTACGGTTGTGAGAGCTGGACCATAAAGAAGGCAGAACGCCAAAGAATTGATGCCCTCGAATTGTGATGCTGGAGAAGACTCCTGAGAGTCCCTTGGACATCAAGGAGATCAAATCAGTCAGTCTTAAGGAAGATCAACTCTGAATATTCACTGGAAGAGCTGAAGCTGAAGCTCCAGTATTTTGGTCATCTGATGTGAACAGATGATTCATTGGAAAAGTCACTAATGCTGGGAAAGAGCAAAGGCAGAAGGAGAAGAGGGCATCAGAGGATGAGATGGCTGGATGGCATCACTGATGCAATGAACGTTAACTTGGACAAACTTCAGGAGTTGGTGAGGGACAGGGAAGTCTGGCATGCTGCAGTCCATGGAGTCGCAGAGTTGGACACAACTGGGCGACTGGCCAAGAACAACAGCACTCTGCCAATATATGCGTATGGGCAGTGGATTTATTTGCATTCACTATTTACTGCTCTATTACTGTGTAACAAAACCACCTCAAAATTTAGTAGCCTATGACAATAAACACCTATCTCACAGAGTTTCTGTGAACTGAGAATCTGATAGAAGATTAGCTGGGTATTTCTGGCTCAGAGTCTCTCATGAAAGTATAGTCAGGATGTCAGCCAGGGCTATATTCACCTGAAGCCCTGACTGGGCCTGATCCCCTCTCAGTGGGGCTCACCCACCAGCTGGCAACTTGGTGCTGGCTGTTGGCAGGAGGCCTCACTTCCTAGCCAGGTCAGCCTCTTCATCTGCCTGCTTGAGTATCTTTACAACACAGCAGTTGCCTTCCTCTAGGAGTGACCCAAGAAAGAGGGAACAGGCAGGAGCCACTGTGTTTTTATAACCTAGCCTCAGAAGTCACATACTATCATTTTGTCACATACTATTGGCCACACAGACCAACCCCAATACATCGTGGAAGAAGAAGGCACAGTGGCCCAAATAATAGGAAGTAGGATCCTTGGAAGATGGGTACCAAGTGCAATGTGTGCATGTAGGATTGTGTATGGGGTTGTGTGTGTTTGTGTATATATGTGGGTTTGTGTATATATATGTATATAAGTTTCGTGTGTATGTGGATGAATGAGTACATTTAGAAATGTTTTATGGCAAATAGATGGGGGAAAAGTGGAAACAGTGATAGATTTTATTTCTTTGACTCCAAAATCACTGTGGACAGTGACTGCAGCCACGAATTTAAAAGACACTTACTTGCTCCTTGGAAGAAAAGCTATGACAAACCTAGACAGCATATTAAAAGGCAGAGACATTACTTTGCTGACAAAGGTCCGTATAGTCAAAGCTATGGTTCTTCCAGTAGTCATGTACATATGTGAGAGTTGGATCATAAAGAAGTCTGAGCACCGAAGAACTGATGTTTTCAAACTGTGGTGCTGGAGAAGACTTGAGAGTCCCTTGGACAGCAAGGAGATCCAACCTGTCAATCCTAAAGGAAATAAACTCTGAATATTCATTGGAAGGACTGATGCTAACGCTGAAGCTCCAATACTTTGGCCACCTGATGAAAAGAGTTGACTCATTATAAAAGACCCTGATGCTGGGAAAGATTGAGGTCAAGAGGATAAGGAGGTGACAGAGGATGAGATGGTTGGATGGTATCACTAACTCAATGGACATGAGTTTGAGCAAACTCCAGGAGATAGTGAAGGGCAGAGGAGCTTGGCATGCTGTGGTTCGTGGAGTTGCAGAGTCAGATAAGACCTAGGGGCCGAATGACAGCAATGGTATGTGTATTTATTTGTGTATGTGTGTGTGTGTGCCTATGAGTATTCGTTGTGCCTATGTGTGCATATGGCTGTGTGTGTGCATTTGTATGTGTATATGTCCATGTATGTGTATACTTGTGTGTGTGTGTGTGCCTATGAGTATTTGTTGTGCCTATGTGTGCATATGGCTGTGTATGTGCATTTGTATGTGTTTATGTCCGTGTATGTGTGTACTTGTGCGTGTGTTATGTTCATATATGTGTGTGACGTATGTACATGTGTAGGTGTCTGAAGGTGTGCATAAGCATGTACATGTTGCACTTGTGTGTATAAAGGTGTGCTGGTACACACGTGTAAACTGAGAAATGTCACCCTTGTGGAGGAAAGCAGGAGCCAGGAGTGGGGGCTCTAGGGGAGGCGTGCCTTTCACTGCTGAGGCAGTACATGGACCGAAGGTATCCAGAGCCTGGAAAACAGGCTCTCGCTCGCTTCCAGAGTGTGCAGATTCACTGTCGTCTCTGCCTTTGGATCCCTCTGCCAAGGCTTGCTTTCTGGTTCATTTTCGTTTGAACATTTCAGTCTTCCCTTAGCGGTGCCCTAGGGAAGCAAAGTAAGGGCTGGCTCTTGTCCCTGGAAGCTGACTTCAGTGGAGAGCAGCGCCCCCTGGCGGAAGCCAGGAGAGAAGGGCCGGGGAAGGAGGTTTTCCTGACCCTAATTGCCCAGCTCCTCCCTTCTCTGTCCAGGGCTGATCTTAAGCTTCGCGGGTTTATTAGGCAAAAAGAGGGCGTTTCATTACTTCTAATAATCCAGGCTTCCCTGATAACTCAGTTGGTAAAGAATCCACCTGCAATGCAGAAGACCTGGGTTCGAGATCCCTGGGTTGGGAAGATCCCCTGGAGAAGGGAAAGGCTACCCATTCCAGTGTTCTGGCCTGGAGAATTCCATGGAATCCATGGGGTCGCAAAGAGTTGGATACGACTGAGCAACTTTCACTTCACTTCACTTCTTCTTAGAAGCAACTCCTCTCCTTTTTCAATTTAGAATGTTTCTGATGCTAACTTTTGTGTTTAGAGGACTTTATGCTTTTTTCCCCTTTTTAAGTAAGTCTTTTACTTTATGATTGTGAAAGTACCTATAAAGAAAAATGAGTAAAATATAAACGTGAGGCTCAACAGATTATTAGAGTGTGAATAACCATGTCAAAGTCTGCAGGCAATAGAACATTGTCAATAACCCCAGAAGCATCTTGTCCCTTCCAGATTACAACTCTGTCTTCTTTCCTTCCTCCCAAAGTTAATCACTCTCTTGACTTTATGGGCATAACATCCTTCCTTATCTTTGCTGTAATGTAACATAAATAAGTACACATTTCTAAAGAGTAGTGTTTACAAACACAATTTTAAGGTGTATTAGCTTCCCATGGTGACTGAAACAAATTACCACAATCTTGATGGCTTAAAACAGCAGAAATTTATTCTCTCACAGTTCTAGAGGCCAAAAGTAGGAAATCAAGGTGTTGGAAGGACTGAGCTTCCTCCAAAGGCTCTCTGGAGTAAATTTTTTTCCCTTTATACCTTCTCGGGACACCCCGGCATTCCTTGGCTTATAGAAGCATAACTCCAATTTCTGCCTCTGTCTTCATATGGACTTCTTCTCTGTGTCTTCCTGTGTTCATACCTCTCTTTTTTCTTATAAAGACACTACGCATTGGATTTAAGGCCCACCCTAAATCTAGGATAATTTCATCTCAATATTCTTAACTAATTACATCTGCAAGATCCTATTTCCAAAACAGGGCATATTCTAAGTTTCCAGGTAGGCATGAATTTTGGGGGAGACACTATTCAACTCACTAAATACAATATGTATTATCTTGTGCTGACTTGTTTTCAATGTTATAGTATAAAGAATCACCCATGTTGTTGACTATAACTATATTGAGTATAATAAATATACATTGTATTCATTTTCATTGCCTTCCACTATGTGATATCATTACATTGCAATTCAGAGTAGGATGTACTGTGAGGCTAACAAAGGTTCAGGTTTGGGAGTCTTCACGTTCATGGACCCTTTCCAAGGCGCTGGCAGAAGCCCCAGCTATGTGTCCACATGATCAGATCTTTATGTGTGATTTGCAAAAGTAACACATTACATTTTCTCATTCCATTTACATCTTTTTCTTGCCTAATTGCCCAGGATAGAAGCTCCAATACGATGTTGACTAAAGGTGGGGAGAAAAGACACCCCTGTCTTGTGCCTGATCTTAGGAAGGAAGATTTCAGCCTTTCATCACTGAATATAAAGTTATCTGTGGATTTCTCAAGACATCCTTTATCAGGTTGAGGAAGTTCCCTTCTGTTTCTGGGTGCTGAATATTTTTATCATGAAAAAATGTTGGATTTTATTAAATTCTTTTTCTGCATCTGTTGAGATGGTCATGTGGCTTTTGTCCTTAATTCTATTAACATAGTGTGTTACTTAGATTGCTTTTCATAAGTTGAACCAAGCTTGCATTCCTGGGATGAATCTCACTTTGTTATGGTGTATAGTACTTTTGGAGAAGGCAATGGCACCCCACTCCAGTACTCTTGCCTGGAAAATCCCATGGACGGAGGAGCCTGGTAGGCTGCAGTCCATGGAGTCACTAAGGGTCAGACATGACTGAGCGACTTCACTTTCACTTTTCACTTTCATGCACTGGAGAAGGAAATGGCAACCCACTCCAGTGTTCTTGCCTGGAGAATCCCAGGGATGGGGGAGCCTGGTAGGCTGCCGTCTCTGGGGTTGCACAGAGTTGGACATGAGACTGAAGCAACTTATCAGCAGCAGCAGCATAGTACTTTTACTTGTTGCTGAATTGGTTTGCTGTTTCATTGAGAATTTTTGCATCTCATTCATAAGGGATGACTTTCTTCCCTTTTCATGTGGTATCTTTGTCTGACTGTAGCATCAGGATTACACTGGTGCTGTCTTCTCTTTCACTTTTTGAGAGAGTTTGTGAGAACTGGTGTTAACTCTTCCTTAAATGCTTGTCCTTGTTCTGATTAAACATTTTCTTTCATACTAAAATTTTGTGATTTTGTGTTCTGCTACTTAAAGAGGGTCCTCAAATTTCATATGTTTCAACTCCTACAAAACTAACATCTCTCCTATAATCTGTTGTACTGTTTATGAGCCCTTGGGTTATCCCCAGTTTGGGACTCCATGAACAGTGCTGCTATGAACATTCTTGCACACGTCTCCTGGTGCCCATGCAAATACATTTACTGAGGGTGTACACCTAGAGTAGAAGAGCTGGGTCAGAGAGGACAATGCTGGTGCCCTAAGCTGGTGGCAATATACACTCCCACTAATTGCTGCACAGCCTCACCAACACTTGGGATTGTCAGATTTAAAAATTTCAGTGTATTATAATGAGTGTAGTGGTATCTAAACGGTTTCAATTTGTGTTAGGTTAAACCAAATGACATTGCCATTTTGTAGGTCAAAATGGTCAAGCACAGTTGATTTCACATTATTTAATCTAATATTTCTCTGATGACTTATGAAGTAGAGCATGTTTTCATATATTTAATGCCCGTTTAATGGATTTCCTCTTCTTTTATGAAATGCCTGTTCAAGTAGTTTGCTCATTTTTCTTTTGGAAGTCTGATGTTTCCTACCTACTTGTAGGACTTTATATACTCTGAATATGAGCTTCATGTCAGTTATATGTGTTTCAAATATCTGTCTCACTTCGCAATTTGTCTTCTAATTCTCTTTTTAATGAGGCAAAATTTGCCAGTGTTTTCTTTTTGCTTAGTGTTCTTTGTATCCTGTTTAAACCTTCCCCTAACCAAGGTGGTAAAGATATTCTCCTGAAAGAGGAGAGTGAAAAAGCTGGTTTAAAACTCAACATTCAAAAAACTAAGATCATGGCATCCGCCCATCACTTCATGGCAAATAGATGGGAAACAATGGAAACAATGGGAGACTTTTTCTTGGGCTCCAAAATCACTGCAGATGGTGACTGCAGCCAGGAAATTAAAAGACACTTGCTCCTTGGAAGAAAAACTATGACCAACCTAGACAGCATATTAAAAAGCAGAGACATTACTATGCCAACAAAGGTCCATCTAGTCAAGGCTATGGTTTTTCCTGTGGTCACGTATGGATGTGAGAGTTGGACTGTGAAGAAACCTGAGCACCAAAGAATTGATGCTTTTGAACTGTGGTGTTGGAGAAGACTCTTGAGAGTCCCTTGGACTGCAAGGAGATCCAACCAGTCCATCCTAAAGGAAATCAGTCTTGAATGTTCGTTGGAAGGACTGATGTTGAGGCTGAAACTCCAGTACTTTAGCCACCTGTTGCGAACAGTTGACTCATTTGAAAAGACCCTGATGCTGGGGAAGATTGAAGGCGGGAGGAGAAGGGGATGACAGAGGAGGAAATGGTTGGATAGCATCACCTACTCAATGGCCATGAGTTTGAGCAAGCTCCAGGAGTTGGTGATGAACTGGGAAGCCTGGCATGCTGCAATCCATGGGGTCACAAAGAGTCAGACACGACTGAGCAACTGAACTGAACTGAATGTTTTCTAAAAGTTCTATTATTTTGCCATCTATATTTAGATGTAACGCCTACTTGCAATTGATTTGTGTATTGTGGGAGATAGAGTTCCAATTTAATTTTTCCACATAGACATCCAATTCTCACAGCACAGTTTGACCCATCTGAATTGTCACTTTTATAACAAATCAAATATCAGATATTCATTTGTCTCTCTTAGTTTTATTGGTCAGTCTATTGTTGAACCAACAACACACTGTCTTAATTACTACAGCTTTGCAAGAAGCTTCAGTAACTGGTAAGGCAGCCACCTTCTTCAAAGATGTCTTAGCTGTTTCCATATTGTGCTCAGTTGTGTCCAACTCTTTGTGACTCTTTGGACTGTAGCCTGCCAGGCTCCTCTGTCCATGGGATTTTTCAGGCAAGAATATTGGATTGGGTTGCCATTTCCTTCTCCCGGGGATCTTCCTGACCCAAGCATTGAACCTTCATCTCCTGCATTGCAGGCAGGCTCTTTACCCGCTGAGCTGTTGGGAAAGCCTTAGCTGTTTCCATATAGTATATTATATGTATTATAGAATCTGCTTGTCAACTCATACAAAAGAACAAGAAAAGCAAGGAGGAGGAGGAGAACCCATGACAATTTTATCAGGGTTGCCTTGAATCTGTATATCAGTTTGGAGGATAACTGATATTTTTACAATATTGAGTTCCACATCCACAAATAACACATATCTTCCACCCACTTTCATTTAATTTTCTTCCATATTTTTATGTTTATTCATAGGTTCCTGATTTGTATGCTTTGTAGAAGTAATCCTTTGAAAATTTTATTTTCTAACCATTCATGACTGGTATATAGAAATAGAATTGATTTTGTATATTGATGTTCAGCCAGCTATCTTGATAAACTCTTACTAATTCAAATAATAGATCTTCTGGATTTTTCTATATAACAAATCATATCAAAAGGACGTTTACTCCTTCCTTTCCAGCCCTTCTGTCTTTTATTACTTTCCTCACATTATTACTTCACTAGGGACCTACAGTACAGTGCGGAATAGAAATAGAAGAGTAGGTTGCTGCTGCTAAGTCACCCCAGTTGTGTCTGACTCTTTGTGACCCTACGAATCATAGCCCACCAGGCTTCTCGGTCCATGGGATTCTCCAGGCAAGAATACTGGAGTGGGTTGCCATTTCCTCCTCCAGGGGCTCTTCCAGACACGGGGGTCTAATCTACATCTCTTATGTCTCCTGCATTGGCGGGCAGGTTCTTCATCACTAGTGCCACCTGGGAAACCCAGAATAGGAGACTGCCTTATTCTCAATCTCAAAGGAATTCTGATTTAGTTTGGGTTTCCCCAGAAGCAGACCCTAGACAAGAATCTGAGGGCAAGAAGTATACTCAGGAGATGAAGGAGAACAGTGGGAGGGGTGGGAGATAAGGAAGGGAGGCTGGCTGATGAAGGGGTTTGTTATCAGGCTTCATTCTGGAGTTTAATTTTGCTGGAGAGACTGTTCAGTTCAGTTCAGTCACTCAGTCGTGTCTGACTCTTTGCAACCCCATTGACGGTAGCAGGCCAGTCCTCCCTGTCCATCACCAACTCCCGGAGTCTATCCAAACTCATGTCCATTGAGTCAGTGATGCCATCCAACTATCTCATCCTCTGTTGTTCCCTTCTCCTCTTGCCTTCAATTTTTCCCAGCATCAGGGTCTTTTCAAATGAGTCAGGTCTTCGTATCAGGTGGCCAAAGTATTGGAGTTTCAACTTCAACATCAGTCCTTCCAATGAACACTCAGGATTGATCTTCAGAATGGACTGGTTGGATCTCCTTGCAGTCCAAGGGACTCTCAAGAG
The DNA here is from genome assembly GCA_006410935.1 of Redunca redunca. Classification (NCBI taxonomy): domain Eukaryota; kingdom Metazoa; phylum Chordata; class Mammalia; order Artiodactyla; family Bovidae; genus Redunca; species Redunca redunca. Next base: position 14,214 of record SJYQ01091658.1, on the reverse strand, counting down.
TCTTCTCCAACACCACAGTTCAAAAGCATCAGTTCTTTGGTGCTCAGTTTTCTTATAGTCCAACTCTCACATCCATACCTGACTACTGGAAAAACCATAGCCTTGACTAGACAGATCTTTATTGGAAAAGTAATGTCTCTACTTTTGAATATGCTATCTAGTTTGGTCATAACTTTCCTTCCAAGGAGTAAGCATCTTTTAATTTCCTGGCTGCAGTCACCATCTGCAGTGATTTTGGAGCCCCCAAAATAAAGTCTGTCACTGTTTCCCCATCTATCTGCCATGAAGTGATGGGACCAGATGCCATGATCTTCGTTTTCTGAATGTTGAGCTTTAAGCCAACTTTTTCACTCTCCTCTTTCGCTTTCATCAAGAGGCTCTTTAGTTCTTCTTCACTTTCTGCTGTAAGGGTGGTGTTATCTGCATATCTGAGGTTATTGATCTTTCTTCTGGCAATCTTGATTCCAGCTTGTGCTCCATCCAGCCCAGTGTTTCTCATGATGTACGGAGAGACTGTGGGAGCCAGTATAAACCACACACATCAGAGTTACTTCACCCAAGACATGTGGAGCTGTGTATCCACACACAAAATCTCACCAATCACTGGTTAAACTGCTCTGGGGTAGACAGTATTAGTTCCCCGGCATTTCCAACTGCCATGTGAGTGGAAAACTAGCTAAGCAGCAAAGGAAAGTCTGCAGGTAAAGAAGTACAGATATTGGTGGTTGGAAGTGGGCCCAAGTGCATTGAAGTGGGGAAAGTGAGACCCACAGGTGTGTTACCCAGTGTCTTCTACAAACACCTTCAACTTTTTATTATTTCATTATTTTTTTAAAATGATCTAGGCTTCCAAATGTCCTCTATTTAATTCAACATTTTATTATCACAAGTAACAGTTGCAGTCCCCATAGGATATCAGCAGCTGCCTAAATCCAAATGTCTCTGTGTATCCCTCAAAAATCATGCAGTTAAAGAGAAAGAAGGAAATAAAAATACTCATTACTGGGGAATTCCCTGGTGGCCCAGGGGTTAAGGATCCACCTTCCAACGCAGAGGACACAGGTTTAATCTCTGGTCAGGGAAATAAGAGTCCACAGGCCAAGCAGCCAAAGCGGGGGGAAAAAGCCAGTCATTACTCTGGCTTATATCCTAATTAGGAGACAGAAAATACTACAAACTTGAGTGGTAAAGTGCTGCCACCTGGTCTCTGCTGTTCTGAAATCCCGTTATCACATCAACACTAGGGAAGAGATCCCTCTCATCAACACTGCCTGCAAAGGACAGCCCACCAATGCCTGCCTCAGCCAGGGAGAGGCTTGGTAACTGTGATACAACAGCAGGCGGGGCTTCTCAACACTTAGCACTAACAAACATAAGCAACTGCTGGTACTTAGAAAAAAATCCACTCTATTGGGAAACTACTGGCTAACTTAAGAGAAAAAAAAAGGAGAACACACACAAGAAAGGGAGAAAAAAAGGAGAGGGGGGAGAGAGGAGAGAAATGAAAGGGGAAATGATTAACCAGAGAACTCTGAGAGTTGGTGATGGACAGGGAGGCCTGGCGTGCTGCGATTCATGGGGTAGCAAAGAGTTGGACACGACTGAGCGACTGAACTAAACTGATTAACCAGAGGGTGGGGGGAAATAGTAATGAGACTGCTTTAAACTGGGCAAATAAATGCGAACACTTAGATAACATGACTAATTTCTAAAAACATAAAATTTACAAAAATTAGTCCATAAATAAATAAGACATGGAAAACATAAAAAAAAATTTTATGAAGCAAGAGTAACATTAATAGCTAAACCTAACACACCAACAAACCCTGCAAATCAATCTTATTTACGAATATACATGCTGAAATCCCAAATAAACTGAAATAAAGTGTTGTCAAATACAATTAATGATCCCTTAAAAAAGAACATGACATGACCAAGTGGGACTTGTTCTGGGACTATAAGTATGGCTTGATATTAGGAAAATCTATCAGCATAATTCCCTACATGACTTGTTCTAAGGAGAAACTATCAGATGATTATGTACCAGACATAAAAAGCATGTACTGCCTGATTCCTTTTATGAAAAATTCCAAAATATGCAAACTAACCTATAGTGACAGAAAGCAGATCACTGGTCACTTGGGGCCCAGCAATGGAGACTAAATGATTGCACAATGGGTAGAAGGAAAAACTTTTTGGGGGAGTGATGGAAATGTTCTGTATCTTGACTGTGGAGATGTTTTCCTAGGTGTATATATCTGTGAAAATTCATCAAATTGTATACTTTTCAAAAAAATTGTATACTTTAAATGGATATAGTTTCTTGTGTGTAAATTATACCACAATACTGTTAAAAATTATTTTAAAAATCAATAGCTTCTACTAGCTACACACTGGGTGACAATATCTTTGATGCACAAACCCAACAAAGGACTTGGATTCTATATAGGAACATACAAACATTCAGAATTTAAGTTCTGAGTGTACATCTATATATTCGATATATGAATCAATAAGAATAGGACAAACAAGTCAATGTAAATGGCCAAAATATTTGAACAGCAACTTCACATGAGGTTATCCGAACAGCCAGTGAAAACGTGCTCAATATTACTTACCAGGAAAATGCAAACTAAAATCCAATCAGTTAGCACTACACACTTAACAGAATGGCTAAAATTAAAGAGACTGACAATATCAAGTGTTGGTGAGGGTGGAGAGCAACTGGAACTTTCCTGGTGGGTGTGTAAAATGCCACAGCCACTTTGTAAAATAGTTTAGAAGTTTCTTATAAAACAAGCATACACCTATCCTATAACCTGTAATTCTATTCCTAGGTATATATCCAAGAGTAATGAGTATTTGTCCACAAATATACTTGCATAAGAATGTTCACAAGAGCTTTCTTCATCATAGCCAAACACTGGAAGCAATTCAAATACCATCAACAGGAAAATAAAGAAAGCAATCATGGTATATGGTATATTTTGCTGAATATGGTATATTATTATTCAGCAAAATATGGTATATATAAAATATTCAGAAAAAAAAGGACTACTTCCACATGCAACCACATAGATAAATCTCAAAAATATTATGCTAATCAAAATCTTGTTAATCAAAAGCCAGACAAGTTAGAAAAGAAATCTGAGAATTTGGACAAAGAGAGTATGGTTTCACATATGAAATTTGTGGAATTCAAAAACCGACAAATCCATAGGGTTTTGTCAACCTCTGTATCCTTTTGTTTTAGCTGTGTCTCTTGTAAACAGCTATAATTTTTTGAGTCTGACAATCTTTGTATTTTGACTAAAATAGTCCACTTTTTTTTTTAAATAAGAACTTTGAGATATGATACAATTAGTCAATTTATTAATGTTTTAAGTAGAGATACTGGGCTTCAGTTGACCATCTTAAATGCTTTCTACTGCTTCTTTTTTCATTTCTCCTTTTGAATTAAAAAAAATTTTCCCCACATTTTTAGTATAAAAATGTTCAAACATACAAAATTTGAAAAAGAAAATAGTACAATGAACACCCGCAGTCTCTCCACTTAGAGTTGGCTTTTTAACTTAAAGCCAACCTATTTTACTATTTGATAGCACATACACATATACATAATATGGTTTTGCTGAACCATTTGAAGCAAAGTTGCAGAATAGACCGATTATTTTTTATTATCCCATTTTCCTCACTCAATTAGTTTGAAGTCGCATTTGTTTCCTCAGGCTGCTGTAACAAAGTACCTTGAACTGGTTGGCTTAACACAATGGATATTTGTTCTCTTGCAGCCTGGAGGTTTGGGAGTCTGAAATCCAGGTGTTGGCAGGGCCATGCTCCCTCTGAAACCTGTAGGGGAATCCTTCCTTGCCTCTTCCTAGTTTCCTGTGGTTTGCTGGTCATCTCTGACATGCCTTAGCTTGTACCTGCAACACTCTGATGCTCCATTTTCACATGGCACTCTTGCGGTCTCCTCATCTCTTTCACTCTATGCATTGCTGTGTGTCCAAATTTCCCCTTTTTATAAGGACACAATCCTGTCCTTATAATGACCTCATCTTATCTTGATCATCAGCAGGACCCTTTTCCTAAATAACATTGCATCGATAGATCCTGGGGGCTTAGGATTTCAGCATCTTTCAGGGGACAATCCAACCCCTAATAGAAGCTACAGACTCAAACTCTTTTAAGTGTTTTTCCTAAAAACTACAATATAAATCCTTGACTTCAAAGGTTGTATTGAACTGATTCCTTCACTCTCCTCCTGAACATAGCAAGACACTTAAGTTTAAACATACTTAACCACACTTTAACATGTTTCTCCTGAGTTTTATGCTATTGTGGTTATACAGTTTAATCATATGTATTTAAAATCCTACAGGCATCGTTATTGTTTTATGCATCTTACTGTTTTTTAAAACCTAAATGGTCATATTTATATAAAAATTAATTTTTGCATTGGTAACCAAAAAGTTGGAAAGACACCAGTTAGCACAATTATTTTGATAAAAGAGTTTACAAGCAGACTTGTGGACTTTTCCTATTTTGATTTTTTTCAGTGATAACCATTTCTTGGTCATACGTTAACAATCAAGTAACAGCAGCGGCTAAGCGAAGTGGGTGATGAAGGGCAAAGCTGAAGCCCAGACTCTGTCCCTCGTCTGGCAGTGCCTGGGAGGGGTGGGAAAGGGATGGGTGCAAAGAGGCACAGCCTGAACTGCCCAGGGAGGCTCTGAGGGCATCTAATGCTGAGCACTCAGAACTGAGGGCCAGGCCAGGCTCCCAAACTATTCTGGGAATGGAAGGACTGCGGATGGGAGAAGACGTGACCTTCCCACTGTGAACTCACCCACCTCTCCACTTAGGCATGAGCTTAAGAAAAGGGAAAAACAGACTTGAAATCCAGTCTCCATGAGCTCTCCCAGGATCTGCGGCCTTCTCTACCTGTACCCTAACTTCCCCGCCTGTTCTGCTTTCAGAGGTTTAAGCCAGGCCCGAACCCCCCACCTCTCCAACCTCCAAATAAGTACAACGGAATGAGCTTGAGTGAAAAGTCCACTTTAATAATCCAGCTTCAGCTCAGCTGAGAACTTCCCCTCTCACGTATGAGAGCAGTCTCTCCAGAGGCCTCAGTCTACCAGGAGGCTACGGCTCAGAGAAGGGAACAGCTCAAAGAAGCCCTAAGAGAGAAGGCAACATGGGATTTGTGCTTAGTGGAGACCAGATTGGGGGTGCCCCACCGCTCACTGTCCACCAACACAGCCCAGCAAGAGAGGAAGTCGTAGTTGCTTCACCCACAGTTGATTGCTGTCAAAGTCTTCTCATCCCCAATCTCCTCTCCAACCTTTCATTATTCTCTAGGGGCTGATGAGGGCCCCTGAGCCTTGAGAAGGGGGACCCTTCTTTCTCTACATGGTAGCACTAAGACAACCAGCCCCATGCACGGGCCGGTCAGTTGGTGATGGGGCCCCAGGACTGATCCGGGTACCAGATGGGGAGGGAGCCTGGCTCCCAGTGACGGGGGAGGGGGTTCCGGGTCACCTTAAAGAGAGTGAGGGTCTGGAGTACTCCTGTGGTGCAGGCTGTCTCCCGGATGGAATGCATGGCCAGCTGGGGGCTGCCTAAATCCAGCACCCGCAGACCTAGCCGAGAAGCCAAGATAGGTCCAATGGTGGTGCCACAGGGCGAGTCATTCCGGACCATGAGATCCTGCGGAGAGGAGGAGCCGTTCACGAGCAACACGTTAACACCTGTTTCTTAAGACTCAGGAGCAAGCCACCTTAGAACTGAGGGGCTGAAAGGAGTCTGGTACATCGTCCACTCCGACCTCCACAGAGAGCAGATGTGACCGGTGTAAAATCACAAGGCTGACACTAAGGCAGGCCCAAAGGACAGGATATTCTGAACTGGCCCCATTCTCTCCATCTGCACTACCACCACCTCAGTTCCAGCTACCTCATACAGGCTTTCACACAATCCATTCCCAACACAGCGGGCAGGGGGACTGGAAATATATATGTGCCCTTTATGTCACCTTGCTTCATAACATGCACCCCCCACCCCACCCACACACAAAGAAAAGTCACTCAATAATCTTAGTGGTTTAAAAAATATAGCTATGGGAAGTTTTAAACTACTTGATTTGTATTCTGGTAAACAAAAGTAAATATATGATGGTAAATATACCATCATAATAACGATGGTAGACATCAAGATTTTCCACATAAAAGAAAATGACAAGACCAAAGTAAGTAGTAACTGCTCTTTTTAAAAAAAATGAGAATTGCAGTATTAACTCACGATTTTTAAAATATGTACATTTTTTCCTAGCTATGTCCTTAGAAATGACCCCAAAGCATTCCTCCCCCTGCCCCCACAATAACAATGAACACTCATGATGCTAGACTGGCCTCTAACATCAATATCCATCAAAAGCCACCAAGTCTGGGGAGAGAAATGAGCAGATGAGCCTAAAATTTCCTCTTGGGCCAAAAAGCAAGACAACTACCCAGAGTCATGACAAAGAACACAGGAGTTATGTGGAAAGGACTCCCGCTGGTCAAAGTCATGACAATTTGAGCGTGAAATGACACAACTATGTGGGCCAGATCCACCTGAACCAATGAAAATCTATGATTCTAAATATATAGTAACCATCAAAAAGAGAACCTCTGATTTGTTAGCATTTGAGGCAGCCATTAAAACACTTCACCTTGAAAACTGATTATTAAAGGGAACGATAAGTATTTGTCCTGACTTTCCAGGAGCAACCATACTTCACAATAATCAAATGGCCCTACTGAATGGAAGAAAGTTCTACTTCACAGAAGAATGATAGCTGATAAATGTAAAAGAAATAAAAAAAAATGGAGGGGGGCATTTTTTCAGTTAGCACTAATGAAATTATGGATTTAGGCAAGGATTATCAATTGGTGTTAAAACTCAGCACTTGTCTGATTGATGGGAAGCTCATCACTTGTACAGGTTACTGTCCAGTCAAAGCAGGAATACCTCTCTGCAGTGGAGGAACTGAGGGCAGCCCTCCCAGTCTGGTGATCAATCTTTCTATCACTAAGGGTGAATCACCCAGACAGTATGTGGATGATGCAACATGAAGGACACACCTGTCACCATGTCTTCTGGCCAAAAAGGTTTAATCTGAATGCATCAAGCCTTTAGATATGAATTCTAGATTACAGGAAATACACGGGCTAGAGGCTTAAACAATGACACCGTGAGGAAGCAATGAGGAAAATCCAAAAAGGAAGAAGACATCACATGGGATGATGAGCCTGGTTTCTTCAATAAGTCAATGTTATTTAAAAAAGAAGAACAACAACAAAAGTAGGTGGGGTAGCTGTGCTAGATAAACCACCAGATATAACACATGGTCCTGAAATGGAAACCAAAGTGGGACAAACTGTAAAGAATGTTTTGGGATAACTGAAAATGACCTGTGTATGAAATGAGACATAAATTTACGAAAACTAAAATTTTCTGAAATAAAAAGATGGAGAATACTGAGTGAAAAGAGGAAACAAAAGATATAGCCAAGATGATTTCATTTTTTTTTTAACAAAACGTGTGTTAAGTATATACATAGGAAAAAATCTGGAAGAGTACGTACAAATCTCTCGGGATTAATGTTTTATTTTCTCATTTCCATTTATATTTTCTAAAGCACACATGCCCTGCTTCTGCTGTAAGCTGTTGAAGAGAAATCCCCCAATGTCCTCCTACTGCCTTAGCAAAAGATCCGAACACCCTTCCTGCCTAGGAGGCCCAGCCAGACTGGCTCCTCCCCCTCACGCTCTCAGCCTGGCTCTACCACTGCGGCTCTGGCTGCTCCTAATGGACCAAGATCACTCCTGCCCACTGGGGGGCTTTTGCCTTGGGGCTTCCCTGGTGGCTCAGACAGTAAAGAATTTGCCTGCAATGCAGGAGACTCAGATTCAATCTCTGGGTCAGAAAGATCCCCTGGAGAAGGAAATGGCAAGCTACTCCAGTATTCTTGCCTGGAGAATTCCATGGACAGCGGAGCCTGGCGGGCTGTAGTCCATGGGGTCACAAAGACTCAGACACGACTGAGTGACTAATTCTCACCCTCGGGCAGGGATGCTATTTGCTCATAGCAGCCTCATTCTCAATGCTTAGGTCTCAGCTCAAATGTCACCTCCTCAGAGAGGCCTTACTGAAAATGGAAGAACTCAGTTCTAAAATGTGAGGTGGGGGAAGCTATAAGGACAGAGAGAGCCCTAGGCTAGAGTTCAGGATGCCTAGTCCTGACTTATCAGGACCTCCCTGCTATGTCTATCACTGGACCACCTGGGCTCTAGCCTTTGAAACATATATTATCCTAACATAGATCTTAATCATTGCATATTTTTCCCTCCCTCCCTCTCTCTCTGACTAGATGGGCCGTTGCCAAGGCAAGAATGACAATGAGTTCAGGTTTCCTGGCCCTGAACTTCTCTTATGGAAGCCCCCAAGGCATGTAAGAGAGACACAGGGGGAGCTGGAGGTGCCGGGTGGGAAATGGTAGGACTAACTCTCTATGTGCCACGAGGACACTTCAACTTTAACCCCATTTTCAGGAGTGGAAACAAAATCAAGGGAAATTAGGAGACGAGTCCAGGGTCACAGGACTAGCGTTCCGTCGGAACCGGAACTACTCCCGGCTCTGCCTATATCCAGTCCCATTGCTCCTCACTCAACTAGAACTGTCCTCCACCAAAGACTGTCTACCAGGCACCCCACACTGGGGGACCATCTACCTGCCTGTGCCCCCCCACCCCACCTTCCCAGGCAGGGTCCACCCTCACCTGCAGGGGCACCCCGACATTGCTGGCCACCTCTCGGATCAGGGCCTCTGAAACTGCATTCGAGGCGTAGCGCTGCTTGCTGTTCACCTTGATCACAGGGCCCTGGGGAGAGGGAAACCAGAAGTTGAGATGGAGGCAGAGATGCCTGACAAGTCCAGAGGGAACAGGATGGGGCCTGGAACCAGCCAGGCCTCCAGACACCAGAGGAGAAGCAGGAGCGCCTCACCTTGTGGAATAAGGGCCTGTGGTTCTCCTCGTGCTTGTCCCTGTAAGAGACCGAGAAGGGCCAGGGATGGCCAACAGCAGCTGTCAACACCCACCACTTGCTCACGGCAGACATCACTAATACAGCATTCTTTCCCACCCAGCCTGCAGGACCTCAGAGTCCAGCTCAACACAGGGCTCCAGGCAGTCTCTTGCAACGGAGGGGCAGAGAGTGTGGGCGGAAGTAAGTCTGTAGACAGAGCCTATTTGGATGGGTTAGGCATGACTTGACTTTGACCAAGTCAGGCTACAGAGCAGTCAAAAGGAAATCCCCACAGAACCTCCTGGCAGAATGAGGAGGAAGGGGAAGGGGAGAGGCGGAGCCCCACGCCCAGGGCTGGGCCTGAAGGCAGGTCACGCTCGTCTCCAGCTGTGTGAGGCCTGTGTGCCGGGTGCAGGAGACTCACAGGTAGTTGGGGTGCACGGCATGGGCCATGTCTGCGCTGATCATGTAGGACTTGGGGATGGCTTCCTCGAAGGCCGTCAGGTGCTGGGGCGAAGCTGAGATCCGTCGCAGCACCAGCTCCGTCAGCAGTGACTGTGCACCCTGCGCGCTCTCCGACCCTACCTGGTGACACAGAGGCCCAGTTCTGGGGGTCTGGTCTGGGGGGCTGGAGCTGGAGGCCAGGAAGAGGGGCCCACTGCCCAGAATGGCTCAGAACCCCCACTGAATCAGTGGGTGGGAATGTGGATTGTTAGCAGCCACTTCCCCAACCCTATACCACCGAAAAGCTGATGGTGAGCTGGGGTCACCGTCTAATTCTTGGCCATCTCCAGGGCAGAAAGAGAACTGTCCAATCCACTTCCACTCCTAGCTGCCTTCCTTCTTCCCTGCCATTTGGGGTTCAGCCCAGGTGCCCCATCTCCCTGGTCAATCTTCTTTCATGCACTGACAGGAGCTGCTAACCCTGACGTGTGCGGTTACAGGAAGCTGTGCAGGCGTCTCAGCCGGCACACTAACCCAAGCACGCAGGGTGAGGGCCCAGCCTGCGCCGGGCCCCGGGGCTGCTAGTGTGGAAGGGCAGAGTCCTTGTCCTCCAGGAGCTCACCATGTGGCACCCAGAGACGTGGGAGGTGTCGTCACACTAGGAGCAAGTACAGGCTGAGCCAGAGGGGACAGCGAGAGCTGAGCAGGCACAGGCAGTGTCTGGCTCATCCCTGGCGCCTCCAGAAGAGCCCTGGCCCGTGGCGGCTGCCGGACACCACTGGCTGCACAAGACTCCCGGGAGGAGACCCTCCCCAGAGCTCCCCACGCACCTCTTCATTGTCGTAGAGGGCGATCATGCGCACGTGGGGATCCGCGGCCAGGGAGGCAGGGGCTGAGCAGGAATCGATCAAGGCCTGTTGGGGGAGGGGTAAAAGCATCATCCTCCCCACTCCTCCTTCAATAACTCAGCCCACCAACACCTGGGAGGCTCACCTGCCCACCTCCTGCCATCAAGGCCGGAGTGAAGCAGGCTCTAGCCGTCACCAGTCTGCATTTCTCAGGGTGCTGCCGGGTGGGAGGACATGTGGGGGGCCTTTTCGATGAGATGGGGGAAAAGCTCCCTCTCCTCCCTCACATGCCTTCCCACACAAAAGGCAGGAGGGTGTGTAAGACAGAGGGGAAGGGATGAGAACACCGGCAAGTCAAAAGGACCTCATGTAAACTAGTTGGTCTTGGCAACGACACTGAGGTCCAAAGAGGTGACTGTGACTCCACTGAGGTGACGCGACTGGCTGGCTGGCGGCGCAAGTGGCTCTGAGTCCCAGGTCTGGCTCTGGTCTCAGTTACAGCCCAAAGCCTGTCTCTGAGAACAGGACGGGGTGCAAAGGGGAGTACGGAAAGGACAGAGGAAAGAGCAGGGGTGAGAGGTGAGGAAGAGGTGGAAGTGACCAGGGTAGAAAAAAGGGGGGGAATATCAATGCAATCACCCAATGAGATGCCAAGGCTCAAAGGCGGCTAGTTGGGCTTAAGCCAGGGCTTGGGGGGGAAGGCTAAAGGGAGGGGATGATACTGCTATACAGGATGCTAGGGTCTTTCCTTTAAAGCAGACCTTATCTTAAAGGAGAAGCAGGACAAGTCTCTGTGAGGCTCTGAACAACCCTTCTGTCGACCTCATCCCTCCAGCCCAGCCAGTGCAAAGATGGGGCCTAGACAAGTGACGCTGAGGCTGCAGCATTTAGGCCTCTCCCCATGGTCCACCCGCATCAGGGGTCTTCTCATGACCCATAGGACTTGAGGTGGTCCTCCCGCCCAGTGCTCCTGGGAGTGCCCCAGCTCCTCACCTGCAGGGCACAGAAGCAGCTGTGCAGGTTGTCCAGCCGAGGGGCAAAGATGAATTCCTCGTAGGCACCACCCAGGACCTAGAAAGACACGACGGTCATCCTGATCTTCATCCCCTCCCCAGGACTCAGCCCCTTCTCCCTGCTCCCTAGGAGCTGCGCTTGAACGTATATCCTTGATTCCTTGCCCAACCTCTCCCAGCCTCTGGCCTAGAGCACTCAGCCCTCTGTGCTGAGCTGAGCAGAGAGCCAGGCTGGAGCTGAGGGAAGGAGGGTGCAGGCTGTGGTTCCTGACCAGTTCCTACGGGATAGGACAAGGGAGAGACCAAACAAGAAAAGGAGAACGCCAAGGAACTAAACAGAGGACACTAGGCGAGAAATAGAAACTTAGCACATGTCAAACATGGGCGAGCATCCAAAGACATGGCCATCTCCTACGGTCAGCAACTGGGAGAGATACAAGGACAGGCTCCAGGAAGTGGGGGGGGGGTGCCCATCCAGGCCTCCTGTCCTCAGCGGTTTGGAGCCAGCACAGGTCAAAGTGGACAGGGACCCCAGTAGCAGAAACTCCTCAGGAAGTTGTGGAAAGCTTACGCCCCAACCCCAGACAGCCCGAGCAGGCAGACCTGGCGTGGGAAACCTGCCGTCTTTGAGAACCACTGCCCTGGAAGCAGAGCGGAGTGGTCTCTACTGGGAAAACAGTGAAGTGAAAGTGAAAGCCGCTCAGTCCTGTCCGACTCTTTGCAACCCCATGGACTATACAGTCCATGCAAGTCTCCGGCCAGAATACTGGAGTGGGTAGCCATTCCCTTCTCCTGGGGATCTTCCCAATCCAGGTATCGATCCCACGTCTCCTGCATTGCAGGCAGATTCTTTACCAACTGAGCTACGAGGGAAAACAGGGATGAGCATAATCGGAGGACTGCCAAAGGTGATGAGCGCTTCATTGGGAGACATGCTGGCGCCGGCTGGGATCCCAGGGTCCCCACTCATGAGTTCCTCACCGCAGGCTGAGTGTCGGCGAGACACAGCTCCATCTCCAAGATGTCCTCGGGGCTCAGCCCCAGATGGGCGCAGAGAAGGGACGTGAGGACCGAGTGGTGCCGCTCATCCTGCAGGGCAGGGGTTGCTGAGGGGAGGGCCCACTCCCCGCTCTCTCCCCTTCTCCGGAACCAGTCTGTTCCCCGCTGTGCACCCCTCCCCACAAGCAGGTGGCTCTTACTGTAGCATTGAGGGGGCCTGGCTCAGGAGTCCCCTTCTCCAGCTCCTCCTGGATGGATGTGGCAAGAATGGGGACCCTGCGGGGAGACACGTGAGGGGGGCATGGGGCGAGGGCTGGAGGGCACAGCCAGGTGGGACACCCTGCATCAGGACCCAGTGCTCAGGCATCCCCTGATGGGGAACTGCCCCGGTCCCCCAATTCCCAGCTCCCTCTCAGCAAAGCAGAGCTCTCAGGGCCCCTGGACATCGCTGGGTCCCTGGGGTAGAACCTGACCCTGGCCACCGTTAGGGAGTGGTCTCCCAGATCCCAGCAGGCCCCCCCACCATCACCCATGCCACACCCTCCCCAGCTCCAGGCCACCACCACCTTCACCCCGTCTCACAAGTGCATCTCCATGTTGGGCCCAAAGTTCTCATTGACGTTTCTCTGCAGATGGATGGCCAGGTGCGGGATGCGAAGAATGGGCCTGTCCACATGCACCAGCCGCTGCTCCAGCCGGCCTGAGGTAGGGCACTGTGGCCAAACAGGCAGGGTCAGCCCAGGTGGGGGAGCCCTGCATCCGCAGCTGGTTAAATCCCCTACCTCGCCCAGACTAACCAAGGTGGTCCTCTGACCCGGGGTGCCCATTCCCGCCTTCCCTAGGGGGCTCTCTGCAGGTTCCCTGAAGGGAGGTGACAGTGAGCCTTCAGGCAGCTGAGGCTCAGGGCCTCCCAGATCCAACCCCAGGCCCCACCTTGACAATGACACGTCCAGCCAAGGTCAGGTCACGGTCAAACCAGGTGCTCCAGATCCCACCACCGTAGGTCTCCACACCAACCTGCTGGAAGCCCACCTGGCTGCGGCGAGAGCGCCGTTTCACCTGAGTGGGACAGTGGGGAACAAGAATTCAGAAAAGGCCAGGCGGCATGATTTGGCGCAGAGAGGACGGGTAGTGTGACACAGAAGGGCCCCAAGTGTGGAGGAAGGAGCTGACAAGTCTTCTTCTCTGCACACCCCCTGATACCTCCCCTCTCCCAGGCAGCCCCACTTCCTTACCCGGAGGCAGGGGCTGTCCGTGTGGGCCCCAATGAGGCTGAAACCATTGCCAGGAACATACTGGCCCCCCACAGCAAATGCGATGATGGTGGAGGAGTTCCTGGTCAGGAAGTACTGGGGTGGGGGTATATAGCTGGATTAGCCAGAGCAAAGGACTTCGAGCCCCAGCCCAGGTTCCTACCTCTCCGCCCCGACCCCACCCCCAGTACCTTGCTCTCCGGCTTGATATCCCAGCTCTCAGTCTCCTTGAGTTCATGGAAGCCGGCCTGGAGGAGGCGGGTGCGGCACTCGGCCACCGCTATAGGGAAAGAACCCTCTCACTGTTGATCGAAGCTGGGAGGAGGCACACCGGCTCCCTACACTCCCCCTGCCCTGGTCACTCACCGTGGAAAGGAGAGGGGCTCCTGTTGACGAACTTGAGCAGCTCCCGGGCCGCGGCCTGCACCGCCTCTTTGCGGGCCCTTCCGCTCATGGCCACCTAGAGGACGGGGGGCGCTCATAAGCCTACGAGGTCTAGGACCCCTGACCCATCTCGGCTTCGGGAACCTCCCCAGCCAATCCCCACCGAGTGAGGGCTCGCAGGCTCAGACCTCGGCTTCCGCCCCT
>SJYQ01091657.1:0-25962 GCA_006410935.1 Redunca redunca | reverse complement strand
CCGCAGAACGTGAATAGCGCAGCGGCTGAGCCCGGGCTGGGGGCACGGCTACCCCGAGAAAGTCGGCTTCTGGGTAGTTCAGAGCTGGAGAAAAGGAAAGGCCCGATGGGGTGAACTTTGAAAACGGGCTGCCCTCGCTTCCAGAAATCAGCCGAGCGCAGGCGCCCCGGCTTCCGTGCCTGCGGGACCCGGGGCGCGGGCGGTCCTGGCACCTAGGGCGCTGCGCTTGGAAACGCACCGCATCCCAAGGGCGAGTGCAGAGGCAGGTGCGAGTCTGCGTCCCTGACTCACCGTCTAGCAGGTGGCCTTGGCTTTCCCAACGAAACACTGGGTTTTCTAGACTTGGACAGTTTCACGTATTCGTATGCTTTTCAACACAGGCAACTTTATAATTGTACATTTTTTAAAAAAACTATTTTGTATTGGGGAGTGTAGCTGATTAACGAGGTGTGACAGTTTCAGGTGGACAGCAGAGACTCAGCCGTACGCATACATGTATCCGTTCTCCCGTACAATTATTGTTTAAAACACAAAGTCTGTTGCATTAATAGGAAATAAAATATGCAGATTCTCATACTTACCTCATACATTTACGTTAAATGTGTTATAAAATGTCAGTTACATTTAATGCCTTGGTGTGTATCACCATCAGGAATCCTTTTGGATATGAATTTGAGCAAACTCCAGGAAATAGTGGAAGACAGAGAAGCCTGGCATGCAAGAGTCGGACAGGACTTAGCGACTGAACAACAACCACCTAACGTATCATAGGGCATTTTTTCTTAGGCTTATCTATGCTGTTTGAGGTTGGGGTAATGCCTTACAAAGATGTATTCCGCCTTTTTCGCTTAACAATGTTGTGAATTTTCTTCCGTCCTATTAAATATTCTTTTATAACAAGATTCTTAACTGCAACATAACTGCACATACATTTTCTACTTTTCTGTATCATGGATTCATATTTTATTGCAGATGCCTGATTTAAAAATTCTAGAAGTGGGGAACTGGCAGGTCAAAGGCAAAGTATACTTTTCAAACGTTTTTGAAACTATCTTTGAGAAAAATTTATTGGTTTTATTATGAGAAATGCCCCCTTTTCCATATCCTTGAAAATACAGGCTGTTTTTTCAAATTTAAAGTTGTTCTTTCTCATTGTTTTGAATGTTGCTTCTTAAATTACTAGTTAGCTGGCTTGTTTTTCATGTAGTTAATATATTAACTGTATTTTCTCTTTTGTGAATTTGCTTATGTTCCTTTGCCCACTTTTCTGTTTGTTCATTTTAAAAAGTTGGGAAATTGACTCCTGGGTATATGTCTGAAGATAATTCAAAACGATACATGCATCTCAATGTTCATAGCAGCATTGTTTACAATAGCCACGATAGGGAAGCATCCTAAGTGTCCTCCAACAGACAAAAAAGATAAAGAATTTGTGGTGTACATAAACAATGGAATACTACTTAGCCTTAAAAGAATGAAAATTACCCTTTGCCACAATGTGAATGGACATGGAGGATATTATGCTTAGTGAAATAAACAGAGAAAACCAAATACTGTTATGTTATCACTTGTAAGTTAAATCTAAAACATAAGATAAAACAACCTACTGAATATAACAAAAAAGAAACTGACTCACAGAGAACAAACTTGTGGCTACCAGTAAGGAGAGGGAAGGAGGGAGGAGCAAGATAAGGGTGGGTATACTACAGAGATATAAATAAGCGACAAGGATAAATTGTATCCTTTTATTTATTTATTTTATTTCCTATAAGATCACAGGGAATATAGCAAATATTTTATAACAACTATAAATGGAGTATAAATTATAAAAATTTTGAATCACCGTGCTGTATACCTGAAACTAATATGATATTGTAAATGAATACCTCAAAAAAAACAGTTGGGAAATTGGTTTTATTTCACTTTGTTTGGGGGTGGGGGGCACTCCTTTTAAAGTAAAAGGCTTCTATGGTTTCTGCCTTATATTTAGAGAGATCACACCACCCCTCCCCAAATTCAATTTTATGTTTGTATTTTTATGACAGAAAATGTTTTAATATTTTTAGTGCAAGTACTCCCCTTATACACAGATTTCCTTTTTCTCTCCAAAACTTTCTTAGCTAAAATGACTCATTTATCGCTTCTCCTTTTGAGATGGTCCACACTTTGTCTGTGGAATGTGTTTCTCTCAATAAATCCACTTCTTACCTGAATGAATAAGTAAATAAAATCAATCATTTATTCTTCTAAATGAACTTTAGGATTTCTTGTCAATATTTAACATTTTTTCTTGTCGTTATTTTAAAAGCCCAGATGAAGAGATTTAAGATTCATGTCCCTCTATTTGTCCAGGCTTTATTTTACCTCTAATAGTCATTTTCTATTTGCCGATTAAATAGTGTAACTTTTATACTTATCCTATACAAAATTTACAAATATGAAAAATCTCTGTCAGAAACTTTGTCAAAGTTTTAAGGTTGAGAAAATATGGTAGAATGGATATTGTACCACACAAGCCAAGTTTGATGATTACAGAAGAATAGATTTTTCTATGCATGCAATCAGAAAATGCTTGAGTTTTTACTGAAATACTGTGTGTTACTTGCTCAGTCATGTCCAACTCTTTGTGACCCCATGGACTATAGCCTGCCAGGCTCCTCTCTTTATGGAATTCTGTAGGCAAGAATACTAGAGTAGGTAGCCATTCCCTTCTCCAGGGCATCTTCCTTGACCCAGGGATTGAACCCAGGTCTCCCACACTGGAGGCAGATTCTTTACCATCTGAGTGACCAGGGACCCCAAAATGCTTAATAATAATAGTTAATATTATTGGGCAGAATAGAGGACAGAAATGGTATGGACCTAACAGAAGCAGAAGATATTAGGAAGAGGTGTCAAGAATACACAGAACTATACGAAAAAGATCTGCATGACCCAATAACCACAATGATGTGAACACTCACCTAGAGCCAGACAGCTTGGAGTGCGAAGTCAAGGGGACCTTAGGAAGCATCACTACGAACAAAGCTAGTGGAGGTGATGGAATTCCAGCTGAGCCATTTCAAATTCTAAAAGATGATGCTGGGAAAGTGCTGCACTCAATATACCAGCAAATTTGGAAAACTCAGTAGTGGCCACAGGACTGGAAAAGATCACTTTTAATTCCAATCCCAAAGAAGGGCAATCCCAAAAAGTGTTCAAACTACCGCACAACTGCACTCATTTGACATGCTAGCAAAGTAATGTTCAAAATTCCCCAAGCTAGGCTCAATAGTACATGAACCAAGAATTTCCAGATGTTCAAGAGTTGGACTATAAAGAAAGCTAAGCACCAAAGAATTGATGCTTTTGAATTGTGGTGTTGAAGAAGCCTCTAGAGAGTCCTTTGGACTGCAAGGAGAACAAACCAGTCAATCCTAAAGGAAATGAGTCCTGAATATTCATGGGAAGGACTGATGCTGCAGCTCCAATACTTTGGCCACCTGTTGTGAAGAACTGACACATTGTAAAAGACCCCGATGCTAGGAACAATTTAAGGCAGGAGGAGAAGGGGACAGCAGAGGATGAGATGGTTGGATGGCATCACCAACTCAATGGGCATGACTTAGAGAAGCTCTGGGAGTTGGCAATGGACAGGGAGGCCTGGCGTGCTGCACTCCTGCTGCTGCTACTGCTGCTAAGTAGCTTCAGTCGTGTCCGACTCTGTGCGGCCCCACAGACGGCAGCCCACCAGGCTCCGCCGTCCCTGGGATTCTCCAGGCAAGAACACTGGAGTGGGTTGCCATTTCCTTCTCCAATGCATGAAAGTGAAAAGTGAAAGTGAGGTCGCTCAGTCATGTCCGACTCTTCGCGACCCCATGGACTGGAGCCTACCAGGCTCCTCCATCCAGGGGATTTTCCAGGCAAGAGTACTGGAGTGGGATGCCATCGCCTTCTCCAGTGCTGCACTCCTTGGGGTCGCAAAGAGTCAGACATGACTGAATGACTGAAATGAACTGAAGCTGGTTTTAGAAAAAGCAGAGGAACCAAAGATCAAATTGCCAACATCCACTGGATCATAGAAAAAGCAAGAGAATTCCAGAAGAACATCTACTTCTGCTTCATTGACTGTGCTAAAGCCTTTGGCTGTGTGGATCACAATATACTGTGGAAAACCCTTAAAGAGTTGGGAATACTAGACCACCTTACCTGCCTCCCTCGAAACCTGTATGCAGGTCAGGAAGCAACAGTTAGAACCGGATATGGAACAACACACTGGTTCCAAATTGGGAAAGGAGTATGTCAAGTCTGTATATTGTCACCCTGCTTATTTAACTTACATGCAGACTTCAGTTCAGGTGCTCAGTCATGTCCGACTCTTTGCAACCCCATAAAATGCAGTGCGCCAGGCCTCCCTGTCCATCACCAACTCCCGGAGTTGACAAAGACCTTTATTGACAAAGACCTTTGTCGATAAACTAATGTCTCTGCTTTTTATGCTGTCTAGGTTGGTCATGACTTTCCTTCCAAGGAGTAAACATCTTTTAATTTATATGCAGAGTACATCACACGATTTGCCAGGCTGGATGAAGCATAGGCTGGAATCAAGATTGCCAGGAGAAATATCAATAACCTCAGATATGCAGATAATACCACTCTTATGACAGAAAGCGAAGAGGAACTAAAGAGCCTCTTGATGAAAGTGAAAGAGGAGAGTAAAAAACCTGGCTTAAAACTCAACATTCAAAACATAAAAATCATGGTATCTGGGCCCATCAGTTCAGTTCAGTCACTCAGTCGTGTACGACTCTTTGTGACCCCATGAACCGCAGCATGCCAGGCCTCCCTGTCCATTACCAACTCCCGGAGTCCACACAAACCCATGTCCATTAAGTCGGTGATATCATCTAACCATCTCATCCTCTGTCGTCCCCTTCTCCTCCTGCCCTTAATCTTTCCCCACATTAGAGTCTTTTCAAATGAGTCAGCTCTTTGCATCAGCTGGCCAAAATATTGGAGTTTCAGCTTCTACATCAGTCCTTCCAATGAACACCCAAGACTGATTTCCTTTAGGATGGACTGGTTGGATCTCCTTGCAGCCCAAGGGACTCTCAAGAGTCATCTCCAACACCACAGTTCAAAAGCATCAATTCTTTGGTGCTCAGCTTTCTGCATAGTCCAATTCTCACATCCATACATGACCACTGTAAAAACCATAGCTTTGACTAGACGGACCTTTGTTAGCAAAGTAATGTCTCTGCTTTTTAATATGCTGTCTAGGTTGTTCATAACTTTCCTTCCAAGAAGTAAGCATCTTTTAATTTCATGGCTGCAATCATCATCTGCAGTGATTTTGGAGCCCAGAGAAATAAAGTCAGCCACTGTTTCCACTGTTTCCCCATCTATTTGCCATGAAGTGATGCGACCAGATGCCATGATCTTCTGAATACTGAGCTTTATGCCAACTTTTTCACTCTCCTCTTTCACTTTCATCAAGAGGCTCTTTAGTTCTTCTTCACTTTCTGTCAAAGTCATTGCATATCTGAGGTTATTGATATTTCTCCCGGCAATCTTGATTCCAGCTTGTGTTTCTTCCAGTCCAGCATTTCTCATGATGTACTCTGCATAGAAGTTAAATAAGTAAGGTGACAACATACAGCCTTGACACACTCCTTTTCCTATTTGGAACCAGTCTGTTGTTCCATGTCCAGTTCTAACTGTTGCTTCCTGACCTGCATACAGATTTCTCAAAAGGCAGGTCAGGTGGTCTGGTATTCCCATCTCTTTCAGAATTTTCCACAGTTTATTGTGATCCACACAGTCAAAGGCTTTGGCATAGTCAATAAAGCAGAAATAAATATTTTTCTGGAACTCTCTGGCTTTTTGCATGATCCAGCGGATGTTGGCAATTTGATCTCTGGTTCCTCTGCCTTTTCTAAAACCAGCTTGAACATCTCGAAGTTCACGGTTCACGTATTGCTGAAACCTGGGTTGGAGAATTTTAAGCATTATTTTACTAAAGTGTGAGATGAGTGCAATTGTGTGGTAGTTTGAGCATTCTTTGGCATTGCCTTTCTTTGAGATTGGAAGGAAACCTGAGCTTTTCCAGTCCTGTGGCCACTGCTGAGTTTTCCAAATTTGCTGGCCTATTGAATGCAGCACTTTCACAGCATCATCCTTCAGGATTTGAAATTGCTCAACTGGGATTCCATCACCTCCACTAGCTTTGTTTGTAGTGATGCTTTCTAAGGCCCACTTGACTTCACATTCCAAGATGTCTGGCTCTAGATGAGTGATCACACCATCGTGATTATCTGGGTCATGAAGATCTTTTTTGTACAGTTCTTCTGTGTATTCTTGCCACCTCTTCTTAATATCTTCTGCTTCTGTTAGGTCCCTACCATTTCTGTCCTTTATTGAGCCCATCTTTGAATAAAATGTTCCCTAGTATGTCTAATTTTCTTAAAGAGGTTTCTAGTCTTTCCCATTCTATTATTTTCCTCTATTTCTTTGTATTGATCACTGAGGAAGACTTTTTTATCTCTCCTTGCTAGTCTTTGGAACTCTGCATTCAAATGGGTATTTCTGTCCTTTTCTCCTTTCCTTTTCACTTCTCTTCTTTTCTCAGCTATTTGGAAGGCCTCCTCAGATAGCCATTTTGCTTTTTTGCATTTCTTTTTCTTGGGGATGGTCTTGATCCCTGTCGCCTGTACAGTGTTACAAACCTCCATCCATAGTTCATCAGGCACTCTGTCTATCAGATCTAGTCTCTTAAAGCTATTTCTCACTTCCACTGGATAGTCATAAGGGATTTGATTTAGGTCATACCTGAATGGTCTAGTGATTTTCTCCACTTTCTTCAATTTAAGTCTGAATTTGGCAATAAGAAGTTCATGATCTGAGCCACAGTCAGCTCCCGGTCTTGTTTTTGCTGACTGTATAGAGCTTCTCCATCTTTGGCTGCAAAGAATATAATCAATCTGATTTCAGTGTTGACCATCTGCTGATGTCCATGTGTAGAGTCTTCTCTTGTGTTCTTGGAAGAGGGTGTTTGCTATGACTAGTGCGTTCTCTTGGCAAAATTCTGTTAGCCTTTGCCCTGCTTCATTCTGTACTCCAAGGCCAAATTTTCCTGTTACTCCAGGTGTTTCTTGACTTCCTACTTTTGCATTCCAGTCCCCTTTAATGAAAAGGACATCTTTTGGGGGGTGTTATTTCTAGCAGGTCTTGTAGGTTTTCATAGAACTGTTCAATTTCAGCTTCTTCAGCGTTACTGGTCAAGGCATAGACCTGGATTACCATGATGTTGAATGGTTTGCCTTGGAAACGAACGGAGATCATTCTGTCGTTTTTGAGACTGCAATCCAAGTACTGCATTTCAGACTCTTTTGTTGACTATGATGGCTACTCCATTTTTTCTAAGGGCTTCCTGCCCGCAGTAGTAGATGTAATGGTCATCTGAGTTAAATTCACCCATTCCAGTCCATCTTAGTTTGCTGATTCCTACAATGTTGATATTCACTCTTGTCATCTCCTGTTTGAGCACTTCCAATTTGCCTTGATTCTGGGTCCATCACTTCATGGCAAAAAGATGAGAAAACAATGATAACAGTGACAGACTTTATTTTCTTGGGCTCCAAAATCACTGCAGATGGTGACTGCGGCCGTGAAATTAAAATACCCTTACTCCTTGGAAGAAAAGCTGTGACAAACCTAGATAGCATGTTAAAAAGCAGAGATATTAATTGCTGACAAAGGTCCATGTAGTGAAAGCTATGGTTTTTATAGTAGTCATGTATGGATTTGAGAGTTGGATCATATAGAAGACTGAGCACCAAAGAATTGATGCTTTTGAACCGTGGTGCTGGAGAAGACTTTTGAGAGTCCCTTGGACTTCAGGGAGATCAAACCAGTCCATACTAAAGGATATCAGTCCTGTATATTCATCAGAAGGACTGATGCTGAAGCTGAAACTCCAATATTTTGGCAACCTGATGTGAAGAGCCAATTCATTGGAAAAGACCCTGATGCTGGGAAAGATTGAAGGCAGGAGAAGGGGACGACAGAGGATAAGATGATTGGATGGCATCACTCACTCAATGGACATGAGTTTGAGAAAGCTCCAGGAGATACTGGAGGACAGGGAAGCCTGGGGCACTGCAGTCCATGAGGCTGCAGAATTGGACAGGACTTAGCAACTGAACAACAACAAGAGCAACCACTCTACAGTGCCCGGTCCCGACTAGAAGGATCCTCTTGTCCAGGCAGAAGTTTTCCATCCACTGTGCCTTCATCTTTTATGAAGGGAACTAATATAGAACCACAGGGTCTTCCCTCTGCAGAGAGGAAACGCACAGGAATGGAGAGGGACTCATGACCTTCACTCAGGCAGACATTCTAGAACCCTGGCATTCGGGGATTCACCGCTCAACACACTTTAGGGAGGCACGGTTCTACGACCAGCCAAACGGCCAAATGGCCTAGCCCCATGGACACTGTCTCAGCTTCAACACGCCTGCGAGAAAAAGATAGGCCTGTACAGGGTCAGGGGCCCAGTGGACAGTGAAACTAGAGAGGGGCACTGGGATGCTTCTTCTTCCCTCTCACTGGCGCCTGAACCCACGACCGCAGCCACTACTGGATTACATGGCAAGGTAGGTGGGCTTGCCAGGGGTACAGGGGGCAATGTCTCCAGAAATCCCCTGTGAAGACACTAGCAAACCAAACTTGGATCCACTCGCTGCCTGCACTCTGTGAAGCCAATCGACCCCAGATCGTGGTGAAGTAAAGTGCAGCATTTAATTCAGGCGCCAAGAGAGGGGTCCAGGACAGCTAGTGCTCAAAAAACCCAAACTCCTTGATGGGTTTCAGCAATGCACTGTTTGAGGCTTTAATAAGAATATTTTCAAATTAATTTTTATTAGAGTATAGTTGCTTTATGATATTGTGTAGTTTCTGTTGTACAGCAAAGTGAATCAGCCATGCATATGCCTATATCCCCTCTTTTTTGGACTTCCTTCCCGTTTAGGTCACCACAGAGCAGTGAGTAAGAGTTCCCTTTGCTGTACAGTAGGTTCTCATTAGCTATCTATTTTATATTAATACAAAGGACTTCCCAGGTGTCGCTAGTGGTAAAGGATCTGCCTGCCAATGCAGAAAATGTAAGAGCCTTGGGTTCAATCCCTGGTTTGGGAAGATCCCCTGAAGGAGGGCGTGGCAACCCACTGCAGTATTCTTGCCTGGAGAATCCCATGGACAGAGGAGCCTGGTGGGCTATAGCCCATGGGATCAAAAAGAGTCGGACAGGACTGAAGCGACTTGGCACACATGTCATATTAATAGTATATATGTGTCGATCTCCATCTCCCAATTCATCCCATCCTCTTTTCCCCACTTGGCATCCGTATGCTTCTTCTCTATGTCTGTGTCTGTGTTTCCACTTTAGAGCCAAGTGGGTTTTTTTTTCCACTTTATTTTTTCAGAGGCTAATTACTATATTGTATTGGTTGTGTCATACATTGACATAAATTCGCCACTAGTGTACATGTGTTCCCATTCTGAACCCCCTCCCACCTCCTCCCCATGAGCCAAGCATTTTTAAAGGCCAGGTGAGGGAAGGGAGTCTTGGCGTGTGGTCAGTCTGGTTGATGGTGGAGTAATAGAGCTGTGTCACAGGAGTTAACCCATGATCAACTCTCGAGCTCATGGTCATCAAATAGTTAAATTCTTCCTTTTGGTGGGGGTTGTAGCTGTAAAACAACTCAGGAAATGTGCATCAGATACTGTTATCTAGGTACTTCAGAGAGATGCTACAGCCGAGAATTTGGTGGAGGGGTCTGTCCCCGAGAAGTCCCCACAGGGTCCTGCCCAGTTCCAAGGCACCCAGGTATTGGTTAGCAGGAGGCTCGCATCCACAAGAAGGAACACTGCATCCCTCTAGCAGGTACAGTGTCCTGGCCCTGCTCACGGGCCTTGCTCATGACACCCAGCAAACATGTTATCAGTGCCACCACCTGCTGCTGGGCCTGACCAAGAGCCCAACAGAAATGGTCTGTGCTGCTTCTCCTTGGTGCAGAAGGATGCTTAGAGGAAGTTGGTTTAACGATGGAAGTACCTCTTGGGTTCGTGTGCATGCGTCCTAAGTTGCTTCAGTTGTGTCCGACTCTTTGCGACCCCATGGACGTAGCCCACCACGCTCCTCTGTCCATGGGGTTCTCCAGGCAAGAATACTAGAGTGGGTAGCCATTCCCTTCTCCAGGGGATCTTCCCGACCCAGGGATCAAACCCAGGTCTCTTATGTCTCTTGCATTGGCAGCTGGGCTCTTTGCCACTAGCCCTACCTGGGAAGCCTCTTGAGTTAGTACTTCACATGAAACAAAGCCAAATACTTGTTGCTGATTTCTCAAAGAACCAATAGGGAGCAAGAGAAGAGAGAGGAACCTTTGGTCCACTGTATCATTTTCTCTGGCTTCACACAGCATCCCCAAGACCGATTCGGAAACTCTCAGAGCTCATTTCCCGGGCAGCAGACAGTGAGGGGAGGAGGCAGGAAGCTCCTCCCCGCTGACCCTGGTGGAGGACACGTCTGCAGGGGGGTGTCACGTGGGCGCCACCACCCCTAGGGGCTTTCTCAGTCCTTGACCCCCAGAGTCTTCCCAGTCTCCCACAGGGAGACCAGGAGTGGAAGCCAGACTGTCCGAGGCCAGCATCCTGCGTGAAAGGGGTCTTGCTGGGTCCTGTGGAAACTTCAGGAAAAGGTCATAGTGCTCCTCCCTCTGCAGTTCCCAAACCATCCTTAAATGCAGGAACGTGACCTCAGGACACAAGGCAAGCACAGACCCTGTACAGAGTCCCCAGGTTGAGATCAAATGTCATCCCCCCAGCCCTGTGGCCAAGTGCCAACAAGGCACTTCTGTTGTGGGTCTAGTTCCAGGGGTCCGTTCTCCTGAAAGGAAAGAACACAGTTGGTCCAAAGAAAACCAGGTTTCCTGCTGGCTGCCTCCTCCTGCCCTGCCAGCTGCCGTTTGCTCTCCCCACCCTTCCCCGGCCACCCTGAGCCCAGTCTCCCAGACCTTGTGATCCTTTTAAGCAGAAATCGGGTGGCTCTCTCCCCATGTGACAACATGGCAATGGGCTGCCTGGGCCTCTAAGGTTCTGCAGGATCTGACCTCCCACCAGCTGCTTGGGGTGACCTCAAAAGCCCATCCACCGCAGGGAGAGCCTCTAGAGTCCCTGCTTCATCTGCCTGAGTTGTTCTTTCTCCAGCTCTTTGTAGTCACTCTTTCACTTTGTTCAGATTTGGGCTCAAATATGGGTCGGGAAGATCCCCTGGAGAAGGGAATGGTACCCACTCCAGTGTTCTTGCCTGGAGAGTTTCATGGACAGAGGAGCCTGGTGGGCTGCAGTCCATGGGGCCACAGAGAGTCGGACACGACCAAGCAACTAAGAAACACACACACCTCATCTCCTCACAGCATGCTCCCCAATGACCCTCTTCTCCCTTCTGCACCCCCACCTGGGTGAGATGACAAATTACCACAAACTCCGTGGCTTCAGACAACACACATTTATTCTCTCACAGTTCTGGATGTCCAACGTCCCCCAAACCAGTTTCAACTGGGTGAAAGGCAAGGTGTCAGCAAGGCCACATTCCCTGCAGAGGTTCCCAGGGCTATGCTGGGCCTGCCTTTTCCAGCTCCCAGCGCTGCCTCCCATGTGCTCTGCAGCTCGGGGCCCCTTCCTCCAGCATCAGAGCCAGCAGGGTGGCATCTGGGCTCGTGGCCACATCTGTCTCTGCTGTAGTCAACCCTCTCTCTGCATCTCTCTAGTGAGGACACTTGTGGTTACACTGGGGAGTAGGGGGGACCCCTATCTCTCAGGGTAATGTAAGGGAAGATACAAGTGCAAACTAAGAAAAACATTCTAAGTCTCCCTGGTGTGAAAAGGGGGGAAAGTCCCCCTCCCACTCTATCGGCATTTTCTTTAGAAAACTTCTAATTGGAAGTCCTTTCTCTGTGCCTTTGAAGTGTATGTAAATATTTTGAAAAGCTCACTAAGCCTCTTGCCAGATTTACACCCAGGACTGTGTTTCTTGAGGACCTGGGAGCCATCTCTTCGAAGCGCAAACATCAGAGGAACAGCAGCCAGTATCCCCTCCCGTGGGAGGTGGGAGCCTAACTCAGCAGCGCCTGGCTCCAAGATGCCAACCTCCTCCCATCATCACCGAGATCCTTCCTTTGCATGAAGGCAGTTAGCTCTCCCGGGTGGCCGCCAACTCCAGGTGAATGTAGGGCGAACTCTGTGTGACGAATGGTGCTATCAGGTCCCTTCACCCAGAACCGGTCATGCTTTCCCTCGAGAGCACGTGCGTAGTGGGGTCGCATCTGCTGGGCTATAGGGTAGCATGACATTTCTCTCGGTCTTTGCCGTCTCCCTGTGCATCGCCTGTGATGTGCATCTTGCTGGCTTAATGCTTATCCAGTAATAAAACTGTTTTCTTTCTCCTCTACCTTGGTGCAGAGCTTTCCGGGGCAGGCAGGAGATTTTGTTTTTAATTTTATTTCCCCAACATAATCTCCCCATCTCAGAATTCTTGGCTTAATCACATCTGCCATACTTTTTGCCATAGAAGGTAACATTTCCAGGTTGTAGGGAATAGGGTTGGGCAGGGATTACGGTCTGGAAAGGGATTAGAACCATGATTCAACCCACTGCCCACTCCTACCCCATCCCCTTCTCACCCCCTACTCAGTTTTATTGCGCTTATAGGTTTGATCACCCACCTGACATTATTTGGACATGTGTTCAGTTAAATAGGGATCTTCCCTGGTGGTTCAGATGGTAAAACATCTGCCTACAATGCGGGAGACCTGGGTTCAATCCCTGGGTCTAGAAGATCCAACAGAGGAGCCCGGTGGGCTACAGCCCATGGGGTCACAAAGAGTCGGACACAACTGAGCAACTTCAGTCACTCACTTCAGTTGAATAACTCTCGTTTAGTTACCCAGCACAATACAAGCCACATGAAGTCAGGGATTTGACCTTTTTTATGCACTACATGAAAAGTGAAAGTGAAAGTGTTAGTCGTTCAGTCATGTCTGACTATTTGCCCTCCAGGCTCCTCTGTCCATGGGATTCTCCAGGCAAGCATTCAGGAGGGGGTTTCCATTCCCCTCTCCAGGGGATTTTACCCACCCAGGGATTGAACCTGGGTTTCCCGCTCAGCAGGCGATTCTTTACCGTCTGAGCCACCAGAGAATCCTCTAGACAGCCAGCCCCTAGAAAGGTGCCAGCCCCTGGCAGGAACTCCATCAGTGTTTGTGGACCAAATGAAAGAGGAAATGTGAGTTCTCAACTCCACGGTGAGGCGAGTGTGATGAGACCACTCAGAGCAGCCAAGGAGCACCCCCAGCTGTCAACCAGTGACCTTCCAACGTCCTCCCTTGGCTACTGCTTGTTAAGCAGTCGATGGAGTTGGACAGAACTTTTAGTGAGAGAGGAAAAAAAAAACAAAAAACACTTTTTTTTTCTTGCAGAAAAATTCCAATCAATATGTGAGTGAGGCAAAGAACAAGAAACCTGGGAGAAAACTTCAGTTTGTAGCTTTCCCACCGGAAGGGCTCTGATTGTTCGTAGCGGTGCTGAATGTTCTTTTATTTGGAACATTCAGTTCAGTCGCTCAGTCATGCTGGACTCTTTGCGACCCCATGAATTGCAGCACGCCAGGCCTCCCTGTCCATCACCAACTCCCGGAGTTCACTCAGACTCATGTCCATCGAGTCTGTGATGCCATCCAGCCATCTCATCCTCTGTCGTCTCCTTCTCCTCCTGCCCCCAATCTCTCCCAGCATCAGAGTCTTTTCCAATGAGTCAACTCTTCGCATGAGGTGGCCAAAGTACTGGAGTTTCAGCTTTAGCATCATTCCTTCCAAGGAAATCCCAGGGTTGATCTCCTTCAGAATGGACTGGTTGGATCTCCTTGCAGTCCAAGGGACTCTCAAGAGTCTTCTCCAACACCACAGTTCAAAAGCATCAATTCTTCGGCGCTCAGCCTTCTTCACAGTCCAACTCTCACATCCATACATGACCACTGGAAAAACTATAGCCTTGACTAGACGGACCTTAGTCAGCAAAGTAATGTCTCTGCTTTTGAATATGCTATCTGGGTTGGTCATAACTTTTCTTCCAAGAAGTAAGCATCTTGGTCCACTGGAGAAGGGAATGGCAAGTCACTTCAGTATTCTTGCCTTGAGAACCCCATGAACAGTAGGAAAAGGCAAAATGATAGGATACTGAAAGAGGAACTCCCCAGGTCATTAGGTGCCCAATATGCTACTGGAGATCAGTGGAGAAATAACTCCAGAAAGAATGAAGCGATGGAGCCAAAGCAAAAACAATACCCAGCTGTGGATATGACTGGTGATAGAAGCAAGATCCGATGCTGTAAAGAGCAATATTGCATAGGAACCTGGGATGCCAGGTCCATGAATCAAGGCAAACTGGAAGTGGTCAAACAAGAGATGGCAAGGGTGAACGTCGACANAAAAGATGTCCTTTTCATTATAGGGGACTGGAATGCAAAAGTAGAAAGTCAAGAAACACCTGGAGTAACAGGCAAATTTGGCCTTGGAATGCGGAATGAAGCAGGGCAAAGACTAATAGAGTTTTGCCACGAAAACGCACTGGTCATAGCAAACACCCTCTTCCAACAACACAAGAGAAGACTCTACACATGGACATCACCAGATGGTCAACACCGAAATCAGATTGATTATATTCTATGCAGCCAAAGATGGAGAAGCTCTATACAGTCAACAAAAACAAGACCAGGAGCTGACTGTGGCTCAGATCATGAACTCCTTATTGCCAAATTCAGACTTAAATTGAAGAAAGTAGGGAAAACCGCTAGACCATTCAGGTATGACCTAAATCAAATCCCTTATGATTATACAGTGGAAGTGAGAAATAGATTTAAGGGCCTAGATCTGATAGATAGAGTGCCTGACGAACTATGGAATGAGGTTCGTGACATTGTACAGGAGACAGGGATCAAGACCATCCCCATGGAAAAGAAATGCAAAAAAGCAAAATGGCTGTCTGGGGAGGCCTTGCAAATAGCTGTGAAAAGAAGAGAGGCGAAAAGCAAAGGAGAAAAGGAAAGATATAAGCATCTGCATGCAGAGTTCCAGAGAATAGCAAGAAGAGGTAAGAAAGCCTTCTTCAGCGATCAATGCAAAGAAATAGAGGAAAACAACAGAATGGGAAAGACTAGAGATCTCTTCAAGAAAATTAGAGATACCAAGGGAACATTTCATGCAAAGATGGGCTCGATAAAGGACAGAAATGGTCGGGACCTAACAGAAGCAGAAAATATTAAGAAGAGGTGGCAAGAATACACAGAAGAACTGTACAGAAAAGATCTTCACGACTCAGATAATCATGATGATGGGATCACTCATCTAGAGCCGGACATCCTGGAGTGTGAAGGCAAGTGGGCCTGGGAAGGCATCTGGAACGTTACTGCAGAGTAACTGGAGGGCAGGAATCGCTGAGGAAGCTCTGGCTCCAAGGGGGATGAAAGTGGCCAGAGTCACCCATTCAGCGAGGAGGAGGGTGCTCCACATCCTGGCGACCACTGTTACCCCCAGTTAGGGGTCTGGTCCAGGCATCACACATTGCCAGGAGGAGCTGCTATGAATCAATTACCTTGGTGTCTCAGCCAAGAGAGAAAGTACTTGATTTCCTCTAGAAATTGACATTTTTGCGCTTTCACTGTCAATTCTCATCTATATCTGGTTCTTTGTTTGTTTTTTTTTTTAGCAGCACCAAGTAGCCTAGAGGATCTTAGTTCCCCAACCAGGCATCACACCTGTGCCCTCTGCATTGGGAGCGCAAAGTCCTAACCACTGGACCACCAGGGAAGTCCCTTATCTATGTCTTTTTCTATTGCAGACTGGCATCAGGCTCTGCCTTCTTCAACTACATTCAAAAGATGGATTCA
This sequence comes from Redunca redunca, assembly GCA_006410935.1. NCBI lineage: Eukaryota > Metazoa > Chordata > Mammalia > Artiodactyla > Bovidae > Redunca > Redunca redunca. The sequence goes on along the minus strand of SJYQ01091657.1, from coordinate 9,983 downwards.
CAGGCCGGAGTGTATCCATTCTTGGCTTGAACGTGAACATAAAAGTCGCTCAGTCGTGTCTGACTCTTTGTGACCTCATGGACTATATAGCCCATACAATTCTCCAGGCCAGAATAGTGGAGTGGGTAGCTTAAAGCCAAGCTTGATTTGGAAGAGTTACCGAAAGAGTGTGTGTAACCATCTGGCTGCTCGCTGCTCAAAAGCCCATAAACAGCCCAGGCTGGTGGAAAGGAAAGTTTGCTTTATTTCAGATGCCGGCAACTGAGGGCAGGGGAGGGCAGACGTCTGTCCAAAGGCCAACTCCCGGCTCCCTCCGGTAACCAGTTGGGCAAAAGGTTTTATAGACAGAAGGAGGGGGCTACATGCAGGAACAAAACAGTCAGCTGTGACAGTCATCTTCAGATTGGTCACTGGTGGTCTGACCTCATCATCTTGGTTGTTTTAGGTACAGTTAATCTTTAGGTCCAGGCCCCATTTGTTTGCATTTCTTTGCAGCCAGTTCTCAGAATCATGGCAGCTTCTGTACAGTCTGGACATCATGTAGTTAACTTCTCCACCTGTTGTTTGGGTATCTATAAGACAGCTCACAGGATATGCTCAGAAAGTCCTTGAGAAAGAGCTAAATGTCCTCAACTATGCTTAATGACTACGTTATTATTATTATTATTTGGTCTCCTTTGACTGTTTTCCTTTGTTTATGTATGTTCTCATTTCTCTGGTTTAACTTATTCTTTGACTAAAGTTTTCTGAAGACAAAAGGCAGGCAGAGGACAGGGAGGGGGAGCAAGGACCACAGAGTCCTGCTCCATTTCAGAAGCACAAGACAACCCCCTGGGAAGCCTGCAACTTAGAAAAGCAGGTGTATTTCCAAGTGTTTTGTTTCCTGTGAATGCCACGTAGTGCTGTTTATGAATGCCATCTGTACCTGTTTCAGTTCAGTTCAGTTCAGTCCCTCAGTTGTGTCCGACTCTGCGACCCCATGAATCGCAGCACGTCAGACCTCCCCGTCCATCACCAACTCCCACAGTTCACCCAAACTCATGTGCATCGAGTCAGTGATGCCATCCAGCCATCTCATCCTCTGTCGTCCCCTTCTCCTCCTGCCCCCAATCCCTCCCAGCATCAGGGTCTTTTCCAATGAGTCAACTCTTCGCATGAGGTGCCCAAAGCATTGGATCTTCAGACCAAATAACAAAAATGTTGCCTCTAACCTCGGCTCATTCCTACTCAGCTCCTTTTGAATAAAGCCACTTGAGTCAGAGGAATCAGAGTGTAAACTTGGCTTCAACTTGGCTTCAACTTGGCATCCTTCCTCTCAGCTCCAGATCAAATCTGGGTCACAGATAAATTTGGTGCCTTCAGAGCTGGCCAGAGAAGTCTCTGATAGTCTCAGAACTTGTTTGCCTTCTCTGTCTCAAAACATGAGAAGGAAGTTTCCCCTTAGCCAGATTTAGTAAGTCTTATTTTGGAGATGTTATTAGACATTAAAACACTGTAACATGTTGCATTACTACATGGTAACATTCTATCAGCATTAAATTACTACATTCAATAAATAATATACCAAGTAAAATTCATTTCAAAAAGAACACTTGGCTGATTTGCGTTGATGTTTGGTAGAAACCAACACAATTCTGTAAAGCAATTATCCTTCAATTAAAAATAAATTTAAAATTAAATTAATAAAGCAAGCTTTCGCTCCATTAAAAAAAGAACACTTGAAAAGTATTGCATTTCATAGCATCTCAAGTACCCTAAGTGCTTTTCAGTCACCAAGATACTGCTTACAATATTATCCTTGCTGTGTGCCCGTTTACAATCATAACAGACGTGTCATATCTATATACATAACAGAAAGTCATATATAAAATCATTGCAACACATTGGCATGGTTTATGAGTCAGATGGAGTTATGAGAAGTCCTTAGGGTTAAGTTCAGTTCCGTTCATTTCCGTCGCTCAGTCGTGTCTGGCTCTTTGAGACCCCATGGACTGCAGCACACCAGGCTTCCCTGTCCATCACCAACTCCCGGAGTTTACTCAAACTCATGTCCATCGAGTTGGTGATGCTATCCAGCCCTCTCATCATCTGTCGTCCCCTTCTTCTCCTGCCTTCAATCTTTCCCAGCAAACCCGGCATCAAAACGCAATGATAGTCTACCCCAAAGATGTAGGAAAAATAACTCTCCAGCCTTGTTATTTGAAAAAAAAAATGGGGAACTCACAAAGTGCAGACCCAGCTTGTGCTCACCATTGCCCTCTAGTGGTAGATCCTGGGGTGCGTTTAACGGGCTCATTGGGAACTTTCGGACAACCTCCTGACCATTTTGATTTAGAAAAATATTTCTCACTCATCAAGATGACTTTTTAAATCCACTTGATAAAGGTGCAATCAGTTTGCTGAATTTCCTTGAAAGAGTCATCATAACGGTAGGTTACATTAATGGTAAGGTGCATCCACTGATTAAAATCCAGGTTTCGTTTCCAGCCACGTGAAAACATGAAAATTGGCACCCTGATTTCTTATCCTTTCATACGTTTATTCTAAAGCAGGAGATTTTTGTTTTTTCAGTTTATCCATCCTAGCCTTGTTCTTTCTTTCACAAAGATACCTGATTATAGAGTCACAGACAAAAACTTGGCTTTGCAAAATATCGGGTTGAGTGCATAGCACCAAGTTTTAGGACCTGGACTCTGCTGCAGACTGGAGGCTTTGCTCTGTAATAATAGAATTGGTACCTAGAGGAGTGTGCGAGGTCTGGCTGCTCACTGCACAAAAGCAATAAACAGGCCAAGTCGGGGGAAAGGAAAATTTGCTTTATTTCAGATGCTGGCAACTGGGGGGAGAGAGTGGCAGACGTCTGTCCAAAGGCCGACATCCCCCCACTGGCAATCAGTGGGGCAAGAGCTTTTATAGACAGCAGAGGCGGTGAGGCGTGGGGTGGGAGGGGGGCGGGGACTACAAGCAGAAACAGCACCGTCAGCTCTGGCAGTCATCTTCAAGTTGGTCCTCGGTGGTCTGACCAGTGTCCTCTTTAGGTCCAGTGAATCTTCAGTTCCAGGGTCCATTGGTTCCCATTTCTTTGAGGCCAGTTCTCAGAATCGCGGCAGCTTATGTTGTGGGTACAGTCTGGTCTTTGTGTAGTTAACTTCTCCACCTGGGGTTTTGGTATCCATCAGACAGCTCACAGGATATGACTCAATATTATCTATAGAACTTGAGAACTCAAGGTCCTTGACTGTGCTTAACAACTACATTATTTAGGCTCCTCGGACTGTCTTCCTTTGTTTCCACATGTCTGTCTTCTCTGATTAAACCTATTCTTTGACTAAAGCTTTCCACAGACAAAAGGCAGGCAGAGGACACGGAGCAACAAGGACCACAGGGTGCTCAGAATCAGGTGAGTGGCCCAAATGAGAGCGGGAGGGGCAAGTCAGAGTCCCTGTACCAAGACGGCGCTCAGCCCCTGGCCCCCCGGGCACCCAGAACACAGCCAGCCAGTGACCCCCACCACACGCAAGAACTCAGAGAACTCTGTTGGAAAAATTGGATGGCTACAAAGAAAAGACCTATGAATAATTCCAATACTGGGAATTGTTCAAACAATAATAAAAATTCAGGCTTACCGCCTGATTACCCTATAGGGCAGCCCACCAGTCGACAAGGCCTCAAATTTCCCACAAAACTTTCATTTGAGGAATGCTTTCGACATGAAAGACCAAAACTATGAACTGAAATAATGAGCAGATGGAACTTTTATAAAGAAATCCTATCATTACAGGATGGTATTTTTAAATAGGAAAGAGTTTTGGATGCTAAAAAACACAAATGAAATTTTAACTTAAAAGTGCAATGAAAGGTTTAAAAGATAGAGTCAAGAATATCTCTCACATTACTAAAATCAGAAATGAAAGTGCAGACATTACTACTGACTGTACAGAAATAGAAAGTATTATGAGATTACTATGAAGAATTGTATGCCAACAAATTGGATAACTTAGATGAAATGGACAAATTTCTAGAAACACAAAACCTACCAAAAGTAAATCACAATGAAATAAAAAATCTGATTAAACCTATAACTAGCAAGAAGATTAAGTCAGTAATCAAAATTATCCCAACAAAGAGTTCAGGATGAGATGGCTTCACGGGTGAATTTTATCAAACATTTAAAGAAGTAATATGAGTTATTACTCATACTTTTGCGAAATATTGAAGAAGAGGGAACACTTCTTAAATAATTCTATGAAGGCAGCATTGCCTTGATACCAAAGCCAGGAAGAAAAAAAAAAGCTATAAGAAACCTATAGACCAATATCCCTCAAGAACACTGATGCAAAAGAAAAACCTCAACAAAATATTAGCAAACAAAATTCAGCAAGCTATTAAAAGGATTATACATCACAACCAAGTGAGATTAATTCTTGGAATGCAAAAATATTGGGTTGGCCAAAAAGTTTCTTTGGTTTTTAAGTAAAAATAAAAGACACATTTTTCATTTTTACCAAGCACTTTATTGAACAACATAGTCACCAAAATGGTGGTGAAATCATTTTTTTCTGACTATCTTCTGCCATTTTTCAGGCAACTTCATTATTCCCTCTTCCCAAAACTTTTTATCTTTTTGAGCAAAGAACTGTTCCAGGTGGTTTTTTTACAGTCTTCCAGGGAATTGAAGTTTTTTCTGTTATGCCCACAGTCCGGTTCCCCAAGACTGAGAGAATAAGACACTCACAGCAATGCAAAAGCACAAAGGGGTTTTATTGCTAGCTCGAGCTAGGGCTCATGTCTCATCCAGCGCAGTGGAGTTTTGACAAGAGCCCCGAGCTCTGAATCACATCTACTTTTATACAGATGGTTCTTTGTTCCTGTTACAGCATAGCTGACTGGCTAAACCGTGCACGCACGGGACTTTTAAACCTCACATCCCTGTCCAGATTGGCTCAGGTCTGGCGCGGGTGTGGGGGCTACGGGGATTTTTTCTGATTGGTCAAGTTACATTGCCTGCGGGAGTTCCCAGTGCCTAGCTTTCCTAGAGACTAAACCTCGGGCCTAGCCTGCCCCTTAGAGACTGTCCTGGCTCCAGTTTGGTCCTAACATTTCCATTAGCAGAATTTTGTAAAGACTGAAATAAACGGAAATCTGAAGGTGAAATGTCTGGTGAATACAGTGGATGAATCAGCACTTCCCAGCCAAACTGTAACAGTGTTTGCCTGGTCATCAAAGAAGTACAGTCTTGAGTTCCCCTAATGGAAGTCAGCATTTTCTGCTGACTAATTCCAGACGCTTTTCTTTCAGTTGGTCTAACTGGAAATAGTACTTACTGGAATTAATCGGTTTTCTGGAATGAGCTCACAATAGAAGATTCCCTTGCAACCCCACCATGCACACAACACACCTTCTCTGGATGAAGACTGGCCTTTGGTGTGGTTGGTGGTAGTTTATCTCACTGCCCCACGATCTCTCCTGTTCCACATTATTGTACAGTATCCACTTTTCATTGCCCGTCAGAATTTGTTTTAAAAGTGGAACATTCACATTTAAGTAGAGAATCACATGTGGAAATACAGTCAAGAAGGTTTTTTCTGCTTAACATGGAAGCCAAGCATTAAAGCGGTGAATGAACATCATCAAGCTGGTGCAAATGATTTTCAGCGCTTGGTTTGCATATTTCAAGTATGTCAGCTATCTCACAAGTATAACATTGATTGCTTTCAATCAATGTCTTGATTTGATCAGTATCAACATCAACTGACCTACCTGACCAGGGAGAATCGTCCTGTATAAAACTTTGCAAACCACTTTTGACACTTTCAGTCAGGCACAGCACCTTCTCCATACACTGCACAAATATTTTATTTTTGCATTTTTACCTTTCTTGAAATAATAATAAAGCATAATACACCAAAATATTGCTTTTTTTCTTCCATCTTACATATTAAGATGGCTACACAAAAATTCACCAGTTTTGGTAAGTTTCTTTTTTGAATGCATGCTGATAAGACAGCTATCACAATACAACCTAACAAAATTGTTTCAAACGAAGTTAAAAACAATTCAGTGCTCTTAGAACTAGCTTACCCGGGGGGCGGAATGAACAAATTTCTTGACCCACCCAATATTTCAACATATGAAAATTCATCAATGTAAAAACCATATTAACAGAATGAAGGGAAAAAACTACATAGGGAATCCCCTGGAGGTCCAGTGGGTAGGACTCTGTGCTTTCACTGTGGATGGCACAGGTTCAATCCCTGCTTGGGGAACTGACATCCCACAAGCCTCACAGTCCAGGGGAAAAAAAAAATTTTTTTCAACTGAAACAGGAAAAGCATGTGACAAAATTCAATATCCTTTCATGATAAAACCACTCAACAAACCAGTAATAGAAGGAAATTATCTCCTCAGTAAAAACCATACATAAGAAACACATACTGAACATCATATTCAAATGACAAAAATAGCTGAAATCTTCTCCTTTAAGATCAGGAACAAGGGAAAGAATGTCTGCTTTTACCTCTTCTAGTCAACAAAATACTGGAAGTTCTAGACAGAGCAACTGAGCAAAGAAGCAATAAGTAGATAAGCTGAAAATTAAAAGCTCATGGACACTACGAACAGAGTAGAAAAGCAGCCCATAGAATGGGAGAAAGTATTTGCAAATCATATATCTGACGAGGGATTAATGTGCAGGACGTATAAAGAACTCCAACAGCTCAACAACAAACAGACAAGTTAAAATATGGTCAAAGGAGTTGCACAGCCATTTCTCCAAAGAAGGTATATAAATGGCCAATAAGCCCAAAAGAGCAGCTGAAAGGAATAGGGAGATTTGAAAAAGAAGCAAATAGAACAGCCAGAAAAATATTAATGGAACTTAAGATGTAATAGCCTGATGAAAAGCGGATTACACATAACCGGATCAGAAATCAGTGCACATGGTAAATAAAGGTGAAGGATTTAACCTCCTCTGCTTGTCTCCATCTTTACCACCCTGGTTTCCGCCACGTTCCTTACCTACTTCCATTGTCTCTCTCCTCCTGAGGGCGTCCTGCACCTGAATTTGTCTCCCCTCTTGTCTACCCTCCACACGCTGGCCAGAATGAGGTTTCAACAACTCTATTTGCTTTGTGATTTTTAAACTTTAAAAAAATTACTTTTACTCTGCAATCAACAAATTACCCAGAATGGTATGAGACTGTACAGATACAAAGGGCATGCTGTTTTCCTCTCTCCTTCCCCTTTCCCTTCTCGGAGCCAGTTTCTCTCCTCAGAGGCAACCACTGCCACAAGCTTTTTGTTTCTCCTTCTAGAAACATTCTACACATGTATGAGCACAGGTAGACACACGTCGTTTGTGATGAGCGCTTGAGATGTGGCCAGTGTGGCTGAGATCTTGGAGTTTTCAAAAAAGAGACCAATGTTTCCCATGTTGCTTCATTTCACTGAATACTGAAAATATTTGTGTTCACTTTTCTGAGCAGGCTCTATGCAAGTGTCATGGTTACAGTTAAAATCATTTAGTATTTAAGGGCAAATGAATGAAACATCACTGGTATATGAGACTGTTGAAAGAAGTAAAAGACAATGGATAAGTTTTTTTTTTTTTTTGCCAACACTCATTGCTTGAGTCAGGGAAAGGTTTTACTAAGGTTTTCAGTAATGGAGCATCCCCAGGTGGCGGTAGTGGTAAAGAACTTGCCTGCCAATGCAGGAGACAAGAGATGCGGGTTCAATCCCTGGGTCAGGAAGATCCTCTGGAGGAGGGTGTGGAAACCCATTCCCGTATTCTTGCTGGGAGAATCCCCATGGACAGAGGAGCCTGGCGGGCTTCAGTCCATAGGGTCACAAACACGATTAAAGTGACTTAACATGAGCAAACATGTACCAGTATTTTCCTGAAACTAAAAGAACATTGAGACTTCCCTGGGGTTCCGGGGATTAAGACTCTGCACTTCCCGTGCAGGGGTCATGGGTTCAGTCCCTGGTCAGAGAGCTAGGATCCCACATGCCACGTGGCAATGCAAAAAAAAGAAAATCTCAAAAATAATGTTATCCAGATATTCAACATCAAAAATTTTAAATTAGAGTAAGTTTTCTCACCAATATAACAGTCCTATAACCAAGGACTTTCCAGGTGGCACTAGTGGTAAAGAATCCACCTGCCAGTGCAAGGGACGTAAGAGACGTGGGTTCAATCCCTGAGTACGGAAGATCCCCTGGAGGAGGAAATGGCAACCCACTCCAGTGTTGCCTGGAAAATTCCATGGGCAAAGGAGGCTGGTGGGCTACAGTCCACACAGCTGCCAACACAACGGAGCAACTGGGCACATTTTGAAATCTTTGTCAGAAGGACCCGGATATGTGAATTTCTGCTTTCAGCTGTGATCTCCGGGAAGATCATTAACCACCAGTAAACAGCTAAGCACTGTTGCTGCTCGCCTGGGTCACCTGATGCTGAGCTCATGAATGTACCCTGAGTAACCCCTGAACTGAACTGAACAGGAACGGGGCTTCCCAGGCACGCTAGTGGTAAAGAACCTGCCTGCCTTCGCAGGAGACAAGGGTGTGGGGTCGGTCCCTGTGTCGGGAAGATCTTCTGGAGGAGGGCATGGCGGCCCCGCCCTCATCAGCCCTGTGCTGCCCGCCACTCACCCTCCTTGCGCCCACAGGCCGTTCTGTCAGCTGAGTGACCGGCCTGCGTCTGCACCTGGCCCCCACTCTCCTGCCTTGCCCGCCCCAGGCCTGAGGCAGCCCCCGCTGAAGGCGGGGTCACTTTCCTGCCTTCCTCAGCGCAAGCCCACCTTGTCTTGAAGTTTTCCCTGGTCACCCACATCCTGGGCCTCCCCCAGCACGTGGCCCTGCTGTTTCTCTAGCCCCAGAGGAAGTTCCTGGAGAACAAAGACCCCAGCCCTCATCTCTGCTTAGCAATTGTTGACAACTCGCAGATGGGACTGAAATGTCCAAGGTGGGATTTCAGCCCCCAAAACTGGCTAATTGAAGGCGAGGATCTTTCTGGCACCCCCAGGGCACATTGCAAAGGAAGCTCTGAGCTCCACGTGGAGAATCCTGCCAGGGGTGCCTGGGGAGGGGACCAAACACGGGGTTATCCATCCCTCTCCATACATCTCCCTGTTTAATCCTCCAAACAACCCCCTAGCGGGAGGGCCTCTGGCCCCCACACCGCAGAGAAGGGAGCAGAAGGTTCAGGGGTCCTGGTGGTTAAACCAGGTCATCTCCCTGGGGGCTTCCCTGGTGGCTCAGCTGGTAAAGAATTCCCCTGCAATGCGGGAGACCCTGGTTCAATCCCTGGGTTGAGAAGATCCCCTGGAGAACTCCCCAGGGCCAGAAAGCCCCAGGTGCGGCTCCAGTATTAGGTCTGGAGAATTCCATGGACTGTGTAGTCCACGGGGTCGCAAAGGGTCAGTCACGACTGAGCAGCGGCTGTCACTCTCTCTCCACGGGCAATGGGCAGAGCGCCTGGGACTTAGGTAGCAGCGGGTCTGGTGGCTGACACACCAAGTCCCAGGGCTTGTTCTTATTTGCTCAGCAGCAGCAGGAGCTGAGCCCCTGTTTTCCCCTGATCCCCCAGCAGCCTTTGGAACCCCACCATGCCGCCCTTCACCCACACGTGAGACCCTGGGGGCCGTTGCCACCACAGATGGGACATGATCTTCACGCCTGATGTGTTTGCTGGTGTTGGAGACCCCCTCCTTTTCAGTGTGGTTCCAAGGTGCAGGGGGACGGTTCAAACGACTCGTCGAGGTCCCCTGGGGTTTGAGGACGTCTGGATTTCTGGGAAGAATTTTCTGGAGTGTCTTGGGGACGCCTGGAGGGGCCTGAGGGGAAGGGGTCGCCCTGTTCCTGGGGGCAGGGCAGCGCCCGCGCTGGGGCTGCCCGCTGGGCCAGCGGGAGGGGACGGGAGGGCAGGGCGGGACAGCGCAGGGCGGGGATGAGGAGGGGAATCCCGGGAGGGCTGTCGG
>SJYQ01091655.1:51546-73216 GCA_006410935.1 Redunca redunca | reverse complement strand
TTGTTTTATTTGAAAATCTTTCTAACAAAGTATTAAACAAATATTATTTTCTACCCAAAACAGATCTAAACATTTATTCTGCCATAATAGACTCATAAAGTGACCCCCAATTTCTTCAGGTATTAAACATTTTATATATTTTTTTAAATTTTACTTTATTTTACTTTACAATACTGTATTGGTTTTACCATACATCAACATGAATTCACAATGGGTGTACATGAGTTCCCAATCCTGAACTCCCCACCTACCTCCCTCCCCATACCATCTCTGTGGGTCATCCCAGTGCACCAGCCCCAAGTCCCTTTGGCTTTTAGTTTTCATTTATGCAATACTTAAAATCTTCAGGAGCACCAAAACATTACTTTTAATTTATTGATTTTTGTGAGCATTTACTCATTTTCAATCTGAAAATTTTAAATAAGAACTTTTCTTTTTAATCATTAGATACATATAAACTAAGANATCTGAAAATTTTAAATAAGAACTTTTCTTTTTAATCATTAGATACACATAAACTAAGAATGAAAGATGGGACCAAGGAAGAATTTAAGCTATACTGTTTCAGAGACTTTTCCCAAATACTTTAGTTCTAATATTGTTTCCACAAATTTAAGGTGTGTTAATGTATCAAACATATTTACAAAATTTATTTTAATGAAGTGTATGCTTTAAATAATCATTTATGCTTGTAAGGACACAGACAATTATATTTTTCAAATTTGTTTTTAGTCTTTAGTTGAAAACAGAGTTGCGTTTGGTTTGAAACATCATTGTAATCTTTTGTGGTTTATATCTTATGTGTAAAACCACTATAAGCAGGACTTTTATCCAGAGCAGAATCAATATTCCCGGATGGTGCTCACTGATATTTATATAAACATTATGAACAACAAGTAGATGTATGAAAAAAAAAAAACCCTGAAAATTCTGAGATAAATAATAGAAAANAAAAAAAAAACCCTGAAAATCCTGAGATAAATAATAGAAAATAACTATCAAAATTAGTAGATTTGAATTTAGAAAATAGATCTCTAATGTTTTTTCTATAGATGTGACAGTTCTTGATAAAGGTGTCCTGGGGTAAGGAACATTTTTAATAAAGTCAGGTTGGCTTCAGTTCAGTTCAGTTCAGTGGCTCAGTCATGTCTGACTCTTTGTGACCCCATGAATTGCAGCACGCCAGGCCTCCCTGTCCATCACCAACTCCCAGAGTTCACTCAGACTCACGTCCATCAAGTCAGTGATGCCATCAAGCCATCTCATCCTCTATCATCCCCTTCTCCTCCTGCCCCCAATCCCTCCCAGCAACAGTCTTTTCCAATGAGTCAACTCTTTATACTGGAGTTTCAGCTTTAGCATCATTCCTTTCAAATAAATCCCAGGGCTGATCTCCTTCAGAAGGGACTGGTTGGGTCTCCTTGCAGTCCAAGGGACTCTCAGGAGTCTTCTCCAACACCACAGTTCAAAAGCATCAATTCTTCGGTGCTCAGCTTTCTTCACAGTCCAAATCTCACATCCATACATGACTACTGGAAAAACCATAGCCTTGACTAGATGGACCTTTGTTGGCAAAGTAATGTCTCTGCTTTTGAATATGCTATCTAGGTTGATCATAACTTTCCTTCCAAGGAGTAAGCATATTTTAATTTCATGGCTGCAGTCACCATCTGCAGTGATAGCTTCAGTTCAGTTCAGATCAGTCACTCAGTCATGTCCGACTCTTTGCGACCCCATGAATCGCAGCACGCCAGGCATCCCTGTCCATCACCATCTCCTGGAGTTCACTCAGACTCACGTCCATTGTGTCCGTGATGCCATCCAGCAATCTCATTAAAACCTTTCTTTAAAACATGATGGATTCATGTTGATGTATGGCAAAATCAATACAGTATTGTAAAGTAAAAAAAAAAAAAAAAAGTTAGATGGATCTTTATATGACACACACACACACAAACATATCAGAGTAATGTCTGACTTATAAAATAGAAGAAAAATTAAGATAACCTTGAATTTCTGATGTAGCTTGTCACAACCTACCATCCACCCTTACTTCCTGCTTCTCACATCTCTAACAACAAGTATAAAGTTCTCTTTCCAAGAATGATATGACCTGACAGAGCATGATGATCCCTAATCCTCAATAGAAAAGTCCTGCTCTGTGTTGAACAATCACCACCTCCTTGATCCTCAGGAAACTTGGGATAATTTCACTCTTCTTATCCGCAGCATCTTGTTAAAACTTCTATTGTAACACTCACTGTGCTGTCTTGGAATTATCTTAAGATATTTTTTTCCTTATCTCTCTTGCCCTCTAGACTGTATATTGGAACACACACTTTGGTCCAATAACTATGGTATCTTGTGTTTTCTAAAATGCATACATCACTTCCACAAATAATTTTATCCCAGTAAATTTAAATTTAAAAAAATCTTCTGAATAAAACATAGAGTATTATATATTGTCTCACAGAATCCATAAATAAGTGGATATCATGTCTTTGAACTCCAACTGTTCTGGCCTTTCTCTCATTTAATAGAGTAATTATTTAAAAAATAAAAGGTAATTTATTAGGAAAGTTATTCACAAGGTCTTTGATGAGTGCAAACACTGCACTTACTCTGTGTTCTAGCTCTATTAAGGGAGACCAGGGCTCCCTTGGGGAAGCCTGGACATCCTCACAACTTCCTCAGTGACCACTATGCAGGGGTGAATGCTAATATCAAAATGTAAGAGTATGGTTGGATTTTGTCAGTAAGTTAAAAACAAAAATATTGTTGGGTCACTAATATTTGGGCAGCTGGCCCTTGAGTGCTTGGTTCTTTTGATTAGAACAAGGACAGAGGAAAGACTCCATAGCTCTCCTCTCTCAGTGGTAACCTAGGGAAACAGTATCTGTGCAAAGTTGATATTTATGTTAATATGCTTGAGAAAATGCACTGTTGGAGTTACTTTTATTGCCCTGATATAAGGTCACAGATCCAGTTTCTCTGTCCCTGGCAGTACAGATTTTGCAGTACCCTGACTAGAAGGAGGAAAAATCATGATATCCCATTCCTTTATTGCACAGATTTCTTTTTTTTCCTCTACACTGAGCTTGAAAAAAAATGGGTGATGGAGCTATGTCTAATTCTATTTTACTAAATACACTGCATTTTGGGCAAAGGAAGACAATCCATTTGGTGTAGACAGGGGGGGAAATGTTCTTACATAAATCTACGGTAGAAATTAATCTATTTGTAATTAGATAGGTAAATATTGAGAAATAGAAAGGGTTTGGGAAAATGATCTTTGCTTCAAACATGACATCCTTCACTGATCACTGTATAGAGGAATCATCTTGTGGATTCAGTGTCATAATGAACAAATTCTCATCACTTCTATTAGTCTACCTTTAATCAGTGCAATTTGTATTTTATTTTTACACCATTGTAAGTGCAACTGTATCTATTTAGTTTTACCCAAATATATTTTTCTTGTCATTTCACTCACTGTTGCAATGAAAATAATGAAAATGTGAAGTGAATCAAAATGTATACAAACAGTCATCCTATTTTAGGACATATAATGCTAATAATTTTATAGTATTTCCAGTATCTCACTTCAACATATAATCAGTTGCATTGCAAGGACAGAAAAAATTAACAACTGAGAGCAAAATTGAACTAGTGTTTCTAAAGGGATTTCATAGGTAAAGAGAGAACTGTGTTTAAAATAAAGATAAAACAGGATGTAATTATTTAACAATGTACAAATTATTGAGATAAAAACTTGGGAGTTATTTTTAATAGGAACAATCAAGAGCAAATTTTGACAATTAATGATGAGTGAAAATGAAATTAAAAGATGCTTACTCCTTGGAAGAAAAGTTATGACTGACCTAGATAGCATATTCAAAAGCAGAGACATTACTTTGACGACTAATTTCCATCTAGTCAAGGCTATGGTTTTTCCTGTGGTCATGTATGGATGTGAGAGTTGGACTGTGAAGAAAGCTGAACGCCGAAGAATTGATGCTTTTGAACTGTGGTGTTGGAGAAGACTCTTGAGAGTCCTTTGGACTGCAAGGAGACCCAACCAGTCCCTTCTGAAGGAGATCAGCCCTGGGATTTCTTTGAAAGGAATGATGCTGAAGCTGAAACTTCAGAACTTTGGCCACCTCATGCGGAGAGTTGGGAAAGACTCTGATGCTGGGAGGGAGGGGGGCAGGAGGAGAAGGCGATGACAGAGTGTGTGATGGCTGGATGGCATCACTGACTCAATGGACGTAAGTCTGAGTGAACTCTGGGAGTTGGTGATGGACAGGGAGGCCTGGTATGCTGCAATTCACGGGATCACAAAGAGTCAGACATGACTGAGCCACTGAACCAAACTGAACTGAACTGAAAACTTTCAAGAATAAATATTTTGAAAATAAGTTACCTGAATACTGCATAAATGAGGAGTGTGGCATCTACTAAGATAATAAAATACTACATATAATTACTATGGATGATATCCATTTGTAAACATGCTCAAAAAGTCAAAATTAGTCAAAGTAAATAAAATCCTTCCTGTAATATTTAAAACTTTTTATAACATTGAATCCAAACGACATCCTCAAAAGTACACAGCAGATCTTACTGGAGTTCACTTTTCTTTATTAACCTACATTTGCATACCGTCACTGAGGGTGCCAAGGAGATGGTGTGTGAAAATACCCCATGATTGTCAGAATGCTAAATCCAAACTTTCTGAACACTTTTTCTCTATTGCTTCACATCACAGGCCCTTGTTTCTCCCGCACACTCCAGATTGGTGAGGATACTTAGATATTATCTGTATGTAATGTGAACCAACCAGATTTTAGCACTGAAAGTCCTATATCACAAACTCCTTAAGCCCCAGAAAATCAGGGTGGTAATATCAGGATGGTTGGTCTCTCAATTGGTTTGCTCTTCACATTACAGTTTCTATCTTAAGGCTGTCTTCGAACCAGAATGTCATCAGTGCAGTTTTAGGCAGAAAGGGAGAGAGAACCAGTCTACCTCTATATTTCCTATTGTCACAGCAAAGGAGGTTGAGAAAAAGTGCCAAGTGCCAGTGTGTCCTGCAGAGGCTATAGACGAGAAACAAGAAGCTGTTTTGTGGAACAGTCTTGAATTTCAGTAAATCAGCAGTCTTTCATTGGGGCTTGGCAGTTGTAGGGTGCAGTGCATTTACAGGAACACCCCCTCCCCGCACACACACACAAAATACTACATGTTACACTAGCGCTGCATGCTTGAGGTGAAACTCTGTGAAGTCAAAGGCTGACACCCAGGCACTTGGTGAGACCAGACGTGTTAAAGCATATGGGGCATACCAGTAAGTGTAAAGGACTCCTCAGAACCAGTCATCCTCTTTGACTCATTGATGTACCTTGCAAGGAGAGGAAAGAGGGAGAATAAAAAGGAAGATTTTTGGAGAATATTTTACTAAAGGAGACTGGAATGGGGAAGAAATAATTAAACAATTTTCTGTCACATTTTCCTTCCATCAGTGGATTTGGAGATTTCTTGACTTTACTTGAATTGAATTAGAGTTTTCCGCACAGGTGAATTGAGACTATTACATTTCAAACTATTGCAATTTTATTCAGAAAGGTGGAGATCTAAGGCTTAGGGGAAAAAAAAAAAAAAGAGCAGTGAGGAATGAGTAGATGATTACTTTCTCAGTCAAGTTGGAAAGAATAATCTGCTTGAAGATAACGCAAAGTTTGGTTATCACTTAAAAAATTGTTTGTAACTTTCCTTGTCTTCAGAGACTGACTCAATTTCTCCACATTCATTTCTCCATATTTAAATAGGGGGGAATAAGAATATCTAGATCCTCATAATTTTTTTAGAGATTAGAAGAAATGGTATATATTACTGGCATATATTAAGTGCTTAACAAAAAATTAGTTTTTAATGCTGTTATTGGTAGTATTGCTGTATATAGACCTTAAAAGTAAACTGAAAAAATCACCACAGATGTAACATACTGCAAATACCTGATATCTCCTTCTCTCTTATTTCTTATTTAATTTATCAAATCACATGTACAAAAATGTAAAACTCGCTTTTGTAAGTATTTTAATAATTGGCTGGTGACATTTCTTAAGGGAGAAATTAATAAAAGTCCTCATCCGGTAATTTCTGGGAGGCAAAGGCCAACTTGTTTCTGCAATGCATACTATTTGTCTACCAAAGACTGAAATAAAATCATGAGGTCCCTAAAAACTTACTCATTGTGGAGGACTTCAGTCTTATAATGTTCTTCTAAAGGGCAGCATGAGAGTGATATGATAGAGAATTGAGGTCAATTCCACTGCCTCGGATGAGAATAAGGTATGATTAATTTCTCCAAAAAATTCTTCCTTTCTTTTTTTTTTTTTTTCTTATATTTTTTTCCTGTTTATCCACACTGAGAGAAGCAGATATGTGCATGGGTAGGTTCCAAAGGTAAATATTCTATTTTCATACATTTGAGAATGAACACCCACAACACACACATGCACATATACACATTCATACATATACAGATATATGCATGTATGCACAGAAACACACAGTTTTCCTTGCACAGACAATTGCTTAAATTTATTTGGTACCTTGAGTCCTTTTTTTTTCTGGAGGGGGGCAAGAGTGACTGTACTGTTTTATACACCACTGCTTTATTGTCTTGAAAAGAAGCATGCATTTATAGTGTCTTGGTTTTGGTTATATCTGCAGTCTCCTTTGGGTTTGGTTGCTCTAGTTTTGAAATGGAATTTACTTCAGAAAATTAGTTATGGAATGCTGCTGCTAAGGTGCTTCAGTCATGTCCAACTCTGTGCAACCCCATAGACAGCAGCCCACCAGGCTCCTCTGTCCCTGTGATTCTCCAAGCAAGAATACTGGAGTGGGTTACCATTTCCTTCTCCAATGTATGAAAGTGAAGTTGTACAGTCGTGGCTGACCCTTTGTGACCTCATGGACTATAGTCCACCAGGTTCCTCCATCCATGGGATTTTCCAGGCAAGAGTACTGGAGTGAGTTGCCATTTCCATCTCCAAGTTATGGAATATCACATTAGAAATGAATTCACTGGAGAAGAATATTAACAAAATCATTTAAAACAATTTATTGTAAAGCCCAACACTAAAAGGGGATTAAGAACACAGAAAATGGGCCAAAGAACTAAATAGACATACAGAACTAAGAAGACATACAGATGGCTAACAAACACATGAAAAGACGCTCAACATCACTCACTATCAGAGAAATGCAAATAAAAACCACTATGAGGTACCATTTCATGCCAATCAGAATGGCTGCTATCCAAAAGTCTACAAGCAATAAATGCTGGAGAGGGTGTGGAGAAAAGGGAACCCTCTTACACTGTTGGTGGGAATGCAAACTAGTACAGCCACTATGGAGAACAGTGTGGAGATTCCTTTAAAAACTGGAAATAGAACTGCCTTATGACCCAGAAATCCCACTGCTGACAGAATTGAAAGAGACATGTGTACCCCAATGTTCACTGAAGCACTGTTTATAATAGCCAGGACATGCAAACAACCTAGATGTCCATCAACAGATGAATGGATAAGAAAACTGTGGTACATATACACAATGGAGTATTACTCAGCCATTAAAAAGAATACATTTGAATCAGTTCTAATGAGGTGGATGAAACTGGAGCCTATTATACAGAGTGAAATAAGCCAGAAAGAAAAACACCAATACAGTATACTAATGTATATATATATATGGAATTTAGAAAGATGGTAATGATCATCCTGTATGTGAGACAGCAAGAGACACAAATGTATAGAACAGTCTTTTGGACTCTTGTCAGAGAGGGAGAGGGTGGGATGATTTGGGAGAATGGCATTGAAACATGTATAATATCATATATGAAACGAATCACCAGTCCAGGTTCAATGATACTGGATGCTTGAGGCTGGTGCACTGAGATGACCAAGAGGGATGGTACGGGGAGGGAGGTGGGAAGGGGGTTCAGGATGGGGAACAGCTGTACACTTGTGGCAGATTCATGTTGATGTATGGTAAAACCAATTCAATATTGTAAAGTAATTAACCTCCAATTAAAATAAATAAATTTATATTTAAAAGAACACATTATGAAATAGACACTGACTTGTTTGCCACAGTAATTTTTAAACAAATCTTTAATGTTTCTTTATTTTGAAGAGAAAACATACTTGAATTAATATTACAACTTACAACAGGTATAAATTTTTTTTAAATGAAATTGGATTAAAAATATCTTTGGGGGTATATTTAATATTTAATAAATTTCAGAAACATTTGTCATCATACCTCCAGTTGTATTTCATTAAACTTTTGGCACTATTTTCAGATAGCTAGGACATATTAACTAGGCTAAGAAAAAGTTTTGAAATTCTAACTTTCTGTAAAAAAATATTTTGTACAAAATAATACATATATCTTTTGCAGAATTAAGCATTTTAGGAAGGGTAGCAAAATAATGTTTAAAATTCCCAAACTACACTTCAACAGTGCATAAACTGAGAACTTCCAGATGTTCAAGCTGCATTAAAAAAATGTAGAGGAACCAGAGATAAAATTGCCAGCATCTGTTGGATCATAGAAAAAGCAAGATAATTTAAAAAAAAAGAAAAAACATTTATTTCTGCTTCATTGACTATGATAAAGACTTTGACACATTGGATTATGACAAACTATAGACTCTTCAAGACATGGGAATACCAGACCACTCTACTTACCTCCTGTGAAATCTGCATGTAGGTCAAGAAGCAAGAGTTAGAACCAGACATGGAACAACAGACTGGTCCAAAATTAGGAAAAGAGTACATCAAAGCTGTATAAATAATTAAAGTATACGCAGAGTACATCATGTAAAATGCTGGGCTGGATGAGGCACACGATGGAATCAAGATTGCCGGGAGAATTATAAATAACCTCAGATTGCAGATAATGTCACCCTTTTTGTAGGAAGCAAAAAGGAACTAAGGAGCCTCTTGATAAAAGCCAAAGAGGAGAGTGATAAAACTGGTTTAAAACTCAAAATTCAAAAAATGATCATGGCTTCCATGGCAAATAGATGAGGAAACAATGAAAGTGACAGACTTTATTTTCTTGGTCTCCAAAATCTTGCAGATCTTGATTGCAGCCATGAAATTAAAAGATGCTTGCTCCTTGGAAGAAAAGCTATGACAAATGTGAACAGCGTATTAAAAAAGAGATACATTGCTTTACAGACAAAGGTCCATATAGTCAAAGCTATGGCTTTTCTAGTAATTATGTATGGGTATGAGAAGTGGACCATAAAGAAAGCTGAATTTTCAAGACTGATGCTTTTGAACCGTGGTGCTAGAGAAGATTCTTGAGAGTTCCTTGGACTGCAAGGAGGTCAAAACAGTCAATTCTAAAGGAAACAGGTCCTGAATATTCATTAGAAGGACTATGCTGAAGTTGAAACTCCAATATTTTGGCGTACTGATGTGAAGAGCCAACTCTTTAGGAAAGACCCTGATGCAGGAAAGATTGAAAGCAAGAGAACGGGACGACAGAGGATGAAATGGTTGGATGGCATACCCTACTCAATGGAAATGAGTCTGAGCAAACTCCAGGAGATGATGAAGGACAGGGAGCCTGCTATGCTGCAGTCCTGGGGTCTCAAAAAGTTGGAACCAACTGGGTAACTGAAGAACAACCACAAGGAAGGGTAGAAGGTATAAAGTAACCCATCACTCCTTCTCAGTCTTAGTACTTGATATACTATGATATTTAATGCTATATTTCCTTCCTTTGTTTCCTTTTTTCCTCCTTTCCCTTTTTTTTTCCCATGAAAAGATATCCAGGACAATGCCAATTGTGCCTATTCTATCAATCCTTTCTTATTTTCCCTCCACTTAAAATATTTATTTTTTATGTTATAATAAGGTTTAAGAATTTATACATTTGAGCACAAATTTAGTGTTTTATTATTTTGAGTTTTTTTTTTTTTTTAAGAATGACTGAGTCAGGCAGGTGAAGAATTTATTCCTAGAGGAAAAGAATATGTCAAGCTAAGTGACAGGAAAGTTAAAATTTAGTCAAAGTTGTTTTAATCTAAATATCATTCAAAGATATGCATAGAATTGAAGAAAAATTTTAAATGTTATAAGATGATATTAGGGTAATCAGAGAGACATTTTATGTTCACATGAGTTGCAAATACATTTTACTGCTAAATCAGTTAAAGGTAAAATCATTCTTTCATGGGTAAAGTTACAGTTGAAGCCTTGTGATGTTGTCATTATTAAGATGGAATAAAGTTTAATGTAATATAGAGAAATAAAAAAAAAACTATTAGGGCAGCAATGTGTTAAAACATTATGTTTGATACATATTTTGCCAATATGAATATCTCAGAATAACCAGAGCAGACTATTATTTAAAAATACTTTATGATCAGTTCACATTGAAATTATACAAAGTATTTCTTAAAAATAAAACATAACTCTCCCTTTGCTCCTCTTGGTCACATTTATTTCCTTCCTCTCCCTTCTTTTCTCTATATAACTCTATAAATATTTCTGGGTGTTCTTGGCTATAAAGAGTTGTTTTGACGTTAACCTAGGGGTTTTATTTTCTGTGCTGTATGGATGGAGAACACTTGAGGCTACTGTAAGAGAAAGATTGAAACCCAGAGGCAGGAGGCTTAACTTCAGAACTTTAGAACATCAGAGAACTCCTGACATCAGGAAAAATTAATAGAAAAGAGCTCATCCAAGTCTCCATACCTACAATGAAATAAAATTGCACTGAAGTGCCCACAAGTTCCAGTGCAAGACACATCAAACTAATTCTCCAGTGAAACAGAAACACAACTCTGAACATTAAAAGACAGGCTGCCCAAAGCCATGCCAAGCCCAAAACTCAATAGTGAACACTTCATTTCACTCCAGAGAAGAGATCCTGCTCCATCCACCAGGTCATATACACAAATTTCCCCAACCAGCAAACCTTGACAACTCACTGCTCCAACCCCACCCACAGGGAGCAGACTCCACAATTAAGAGAAACCACAAACTTTCAGCCTGTAGAAAGGGCATCCCAAACACAGCAATCGAAACAATATGTAAAGGTAGAAAAGTATTCAGCAAGGGAAGGAACATGACAAAAACCCACCAAACCAAACAGAAGAACCAAACAGAAGAAGAGGAGATAGTGAATCTACCTGAAAAATAATTCAGAATAATGATAATAAAGGTGATCCAAAATCTTGGAAAAAAAATGTAGTTACAGATAAATAGACTAGAGACAAGGATTGAGAAGATGCAAGAAATGTTTAACAACTTAGAAGTAAAGAAAGGTCAATTAATAATGAACAATTCAATAACTGAGATTAAAAGAGGGAACCGATGGTAGAATAACTGCAGCAGAAGAGATGATAAGTGAGGTGGAAGATAAAATGGTGGAAATAAATGAACTAGAGAGGAAAAAAGAATTAAAAGAAATGAGGACAACCTCAGAGACCACTGGGACAATGTTAAATATATCAATATTTGAATGATAGGTGTCCCAGAAGAAGACAAAAGGAAAGGGCATGAGAAACTACTTGAGGAGATAATAGTTGAAAACTTCCCTAAAATGGGGAAGGAAATAGCCACCCAAGTCCAAGAAACCCAGAAAGTCCCAAACAGGATAAACCCAAGGTGAAACACCCCAGGACAAATATTAATCAAACTAACCAAAATTAAACACAAAGAACAAATATTAAAAGAAGCAAGGGGAAAACAACAAATTAAGCCCAAGGTGAGCCCCATAAGGAAAACAGCTGATTTTTCAATAGAAACTGTTTATATCAGAAGGGAATGCAGTACATAAAGTGATGAAAAGGAAAAAAAAAAACAAAACTATATCCAAGATTACTCTATCCAGCCAAGGATCTCACTCAGATATGTAGGAGGAATCAAGAGCTTTACAGACAATCAAAAACTGATAGAAAAGCAAAAAACAAACAAACAAACAAAAATTCAGCACCACCAAAATAGCTCTTCAACAAATTCTAAAGGATCTTCTAGACCATTCAGGTATGACCTAAATCAAATCCCTTATGATTAAACAGTGAGAAATAGATTTAAGGGACTAGATCTGATAGATAGAGTGCCTGATGAACTATGGACTGAGGTTTGTGACATTGTACAGGAGACAGGGATAAAGACCATCCCCATGGAAAAGAAATGCAAAAAAGTAAAATGGCTGTCTGGGAAGGCCTTACAAATGGCTGTGAAAAGAAGAGAAGCGAAAAGCAAAGGAGACAGGAAAGATATAAGCACCTGAATGCAGAGTTCCAAAGAATAGCAAGAAGAGATAAGAAAGCCTTGTTCAGCTATCAATGCAAATAAATAGAGGAAAACAACAGAATGGGAAAGACTAGAGATCTCTTCAAGAAAATTAGAGATACCAAGGGAACATTTCATGCAAAGATGGGCTTAATAAAGGACAGAAATGGTCTGGACATAACAGAAGCAGAAGATATTAAGAAGAGGTGGCAAGAATACACAGAAGAACTGCACAAAAAAGATTTTCAGGACCCGGATAATCACGATGGTGTGATCACTCATCTAAAGCCAGACATCCTGGAATGTGAAGTCAAGTGGGCATTAGAAAACATCACTAAGAACAAAGCTAGTGGAGGTGATGGAATTCCAGTAGAGCTGTTTCAAATCCTGAAAGATGATGCTGTGAAAGTGCTGCACTCAATATGCCAACAAATTTGGAAAACTCAGCAGTGACCACAGGACTGGAAAAGGTCAGTTTTCATTCCAATCCCAAAGAAAGGCAATGCCAAAAAAATGCTCAGACTACCACAGAATTGCATTCATCTCACATGCTAGTGATGTAACACTCAAAATTGTGCAAGCCAGGCTTCAGCAATACATGAACCATGAACTTCTTGATGTTCAAGCTGGTTTTAGAAAAGGCAGAGGAACCAGAGATCACCAACATTCGCTGGATCATGGAAAAAGCAAGAGAGTTCCAGAAAAACATCTATTTCTGCTTTATTGACTATGCCAAAGCCTTTGACTGTGTGGATCATAATAAACTGTGGAAAATTCTGAATGCGATGGGAATATCAGACCACCTGACCTGCCTCTTGAGAAATCTGTATGCAGGTCAGGAAGCAACAGTTAGAACTGGACATGGAACAACAGACTGGTTCCAAATAAGAAAAGGAGTACGTCAAGGNCCTAAACAGTAAATAAATAAATAAATAAATAATTTCAAGCATCTATTCTGACCACAATGTGGTAAGATTATATGTCAACTACAGGAAGAAAAAAAAAGTTATAAAGAACATAGACATATGGAGGTTAATTAACATGCCCCTGAATAACAACAGATCACATAAGAAATCAAAAATGAAATAAAAATATGCATAGCAACCAATGAAAATTAAAACACAACTCCAAACCTATGGGAATCAGTAAAAGTAGTGCTAAGAGAGAGGTTTATAGTAATGCAAGATGCAAATAAACATCAAATAAACAACATAACTTTATACCTAAAGCAACTAAGAAAAAAAGAATAGAAGAACCCCAAAGTTAGTAAAAGGAAAGAAATCATAAAAAGGAGAGCAGAAATAATTGAAAAAGAAGCAAAAGAGAACAACAAAACTAAAAGCTCATTCTTTGAGAAGATAAATAAAATAGACAAGCCATTAGCCAGACTCATCAAGAAAGAAAGGGAGAAGTATCAGTTCAATAAAATTAGAAATGAAAATGGAGAAATCACAACAAACAACACAGAAATACAAAACATCATAAGAGACTGCTATGAGAAGTTTTATGTCAATAAAATGGACAACTTGGAAGAAATGGACAAATTCTCAGAAAAATATTACCTTCCAAAACTGAACCAGGTAGAAATAAATATTTACAAACACATTACAAGCAGAAAAATTGAAACTGTAATCAAGACTCTTCCAACAAACAAAAGGACCAGATGTCTTCACAGATTAATTCCACTGAAAATTTACAGAAAAGCTAGTACCTATCACACTCAAACACTTCCAGAAAATTGCAGAGGAAGGTAACCTCCCAAACTCATTCTATGAGGCCACCATCATCCTAATACTAAAACCAGACAAAGATGCAAAAAAGAAAAAGAAAACTACAGGTCAATATCACTGATGAACATAGATTCAAAAGTTTGCAACAAAATTCTAGCAAACAAAAATCCAACAACATATTAAAAAGACCATACATCATGACCATATGGGCTTTATACCAGAGATGCAAGGATTCTTCAATATTCACAAATTAATCAATGTTATACAAGATGGCTGGATGGCATCACTGACTCGATGGACATGAATCTGAGTGAACTCTGGGAGTTGGTAATGGACAGGGAGGCCTGGTGTGCTGCGATTCATGGGGTTGCAAAGAGTTGGATACGACTGAGCGACTGAACTGAACTGAACTGATACACCATAATAACAAATTGAAAGATAAAAACCATATATTTATCTCAATAGATGCAATGAAAGCCTTTGGCAAAATGCAACACTCATGTCTAATAAAAACTCTCCAGAAAGCACACATAAAAGAAACATACCTCAACATACTTAAAGCCATATATGACAAACCCACAGTAAACATTATCCTCAATGGCAAAAACTTGAAATCATTTCCTCTAAAGTCAGGAACAAAACAAAGGTGCCCTCTCTCACCAGTGCTATTCAAAACAGTTTTGGAAGTCCTAGCCAGGGTAATCAGAGAAGCACAACACATAAAAAGTATACAGATTGGAAAAGAAGTAATACTCTCACTGCTTGCAGATGATATGATCCTCTATATCAGTTCAGCTCAGTCACTCAGTTGTGTCCAACTTTTTGCTGACCCTTGAACTGCAGCAAACCAGGCCTCCCTATCCATCATGAACTCTTGGAGTTTACTCAAACTCATGTCCATTGAGTTGGTGATGCCATCCAACCATCTCATCTTCGGTCATCCCCTTCTCCTCCCACCTTCAATCTTTCCCAGCATCAGGGTCTTTTCAAATGAGTCATTTCTTTGCATCAAATGGCCAAAGAATTGGAGTTTCAGCTTCAGCACCAGTCCTTCCAATGAAAATTCAGGACTGATTTCCTTTAGGATGGCCTGGTTGGATCTCCTTACAGTCCAAGGGACTCTCAAGAGGCTTCTCCAACATCACAGTTCAAAAGCGTCAATTCTTTGGCGCTAATCTTTCTTGATAGCCCAACTCTCACACTCATACATGACTACTGGAAAAAACCACAGCTTTGATAAGATGGACCTTTGTTGGCAAAGTAATATCTCTGCTATTTTTTTTAATTTTTATTTTTACTTTATTTTACTTTACAATACTGTATTAATTTTGCCATACATTGACATGAATCCACCTTGGGTGTATATGCGTTACCAAAATGAACCCCCCTCCCACCTCCCTCCCCATAACATCTCTCTGGGTCATCCTCGTACAAAGGCCCCAAGCATCCTGTATCCTGCATCAGACATAGACTGGCGATTCGTTTCTTACATGATAGAGTACATGTTTCAATGCCGTTCTCCCAAATCTTCCCACCCTCTCCCTCTCCCTCAGAGTCCAAAAGTCCACGTTACACATGTGTGTCTCTTTTGCTGTCTCGCATACAGGGTCATCATTACCATCTTTCTAAATTCCATATATATGTGTTAGTATATTGTATTGGTGTTTTTCTTTCTGGCTTACTTCACTCTNTTGGTGTTTTTCTTTCTGGCTTACTTCACTCTGTATAATCGGCTCCAGTTCCATCCATCTCATTAGAACTGATTCAAATGTATTCTTTTTAATGGCTGAGTAATACTCCATTTGTATATGTACTACAGCTTTCTTATCCATTCCTCTGCTGATGGACATCTAGGTTGTTTCCATGTCCTGGCTATTATAAAGAGTGCTGCGATGAACATTGGAGTACATGTGTCTCTTTCTATTCTGGTTTCCTTGGTGTGTATGCCCAGCAGTAAGATTGCTGGGTCATAAGGCAGTTCTATTTGCAATTTTTTAAAGGAATCTCCACACTGTTCTCCATAGTGGCTGTACTAGTTTGCATTCCCACCAACAGTGTAAGAGGGTTCCCTTTTCTCCACATCCTCTCCAGCACATATTGCTTACAGACTTCTGGATTGCAGCCATTCTGACTGGTGTGAAGTGGTACCTCATTGTGGTTTTGATTTGCATTTTTCTAATAATGAGTAATGTTGAGCATCTTTTCATGTGTATTTTAGCCATCCATAAGTCTTCTTTGGAGAAATGTCTATTTAGTCCTTTGGCCCATTTTTGGATTGGGTCATTTATTTTTCTAGAATTGAGCTGCATAAGTTGCTTGTATATTTTTGAGATTAGTTGTTTGTCAGTTGCTTCATTTGTTATTATTTTCTCCCATTCAGAAGACTTTCTTATCACCTTGCTTATATTTTCCTTTGTTATGCAGAAGGTTTCTGCTTTTTTATATGCTATCTTGGTTGGTTATAACTTTTGTTCCAAGGACTGCATGTCTTTTAATTTCATGGCTGCAATCACCATCTGCAGTGATTTATGAGCCCCCCAAAATAAAGTCTGTCACTGTTTCTACTATTTCCCCATCTATTTGCCATGAAGTGATGGGACCAGATGCCATGATCTTAGTTTTCTGAATACTGAGTTTTAAGCCAACTTTTTCACTCTCCTCTTTCACTTTCATCAAAAGGCTCTTTAGTTGTTCTTTGCTTTCTGCCATAAGGGTGGTGCTATCTGTATATCTGAGGTTATTGATATTTATCCTGGCAATCTTGATTCCATGCTGTGCTTTTCATTATGGGGGACTGGAATGCAAAAATAGGAAGTCAAGAAACACCTGAAGTAACAGGCAAATTTGGCCTTGGAGTATAAAACAAAGCAGGTCAAAGGCTATCAGAGTTTTTTTTTTATAATTTTTATTTTTACTTTGGTTTACTTTACATTACTGTATTGGTTTTGCCAAACATTGACATTAATTCACCACGAGTGTACATGTGTTCCCAAACACGAATCCCCTTCCATCTCCCACCCCATACCATCCCTCTGGGTCCTCTCCTTGCACCAATCCCAAGCATCCTGCATCCTGCATCGGATATTGACTGGCGATTCGTTTCTTACATGATAGTATACATGTTTCAATGCCATTCTCCCATCTCATCCCACCCTTTGCCAAGAGAATGCATTGGTCATTGCAAACACTCTCTTCCAACAACACAAGAGAAGACTCTGCACATGGACATCACCAGATGGTCAAAACCAAAATCAGATTGATTATACTCTTTGCAGCCAAAATGGAGAAGCTCTAAACAGTCAGGAAAAACAAGACCAGGATCTGACTGTGACTCAGATCGTGAACTTCTTATTGCCAATTTTAGACGTAAATTGAAGAAAGTAGAGACAACCACTAGACCATTTAGGTATGACCTAAATCAAATCCCTTATGATTATACAGTAGAAGTGAGAAATAGATTCAATATAGATCCTTTATATAGAAATTTATTCAAGAAATAGATTCAATATAGATCCTCCATATAGAAAACCCTATAGATATCACCAGAAAATTACTACAGCTAATCAATGAATATAAGAATGTTCCAGTATATAAAATTAATACACAGAAATCCGTTGTATTCCTATACACTGACAATGAAAAAAAAGTAAAACAGGAAAAGAAATTAAGGAAACAGTCCCATTCAGCATTGCAATGAAAATAATAAAATATTTGGGAATAAATCTACTTAAACAAACAGAAGACCTATATATAGAAAACTATAAAACACTGATTAAAAAAAAATCAAAGATGACACAAATAGATGGAGAAACATACCATGCTTGTGGACTGGAAGAATCAATATACTGAAAATGAATACACTACCCAAAGCAATCTATAGATTCAGCGCAATCCCTATCAAGATACAGACATTATTTTTCACAGAACTAGAACAAATAATTTCAGAATTTGTATTGAAACAAATAAAACCTCGAATAGCCAAAGCAATCTTGAGAAAGAAGAATGGACCTGTAGGAGTTAACCTACCGGACTTCAGACCATACTACAAAGCAGCTGTCATCAAGAAAGTACGGTACTGGCACAAAGATAGAAATACCAAGGACTGGAACAAAATGGAAAGACCAGAGATAAATTCATGCACCTATGACACATTATCTTTGACAAAGGAGGCAAAAGCATACAATGGAGAAAAGTCAATCTTTTTATCAAGTGGTGCTGGGGAAACTTGTCAAACACATGCAAAAGGATGAAACTAGGACACTTATAACATCATACCCAAAAAAAAATAAATAAACTCAAAATGCATTACAGCTCTAAATGTAAGGCCAGAGTCTATAAAACTCTTAGAGGAAAACCTAGGCAGAACACTCTCATGCATAAATCACATCAAGATTCTCTATGACCCACCTCCCAGAGTAATGGAAATAAAAACAAAAATGAACAAATTGGACCTTATTAAACTTAAAAGCTTCTGAGCAATGAAGGGGAAACTATAAGCCAGGCAAAAAGGCAGCCTTCAGAATGGGAGAAAATAATAGCAAACAAAATAACTGACAAATAATTAATCTCCAAAATATACAAGCAGGTCATGCAACCCAATAGCAGGAAAAAAAAAAAGAACAACCTACTCAAAAAATGGATCAAAGGATTAAACAGACATTTCTCCAAAGAAGACTTCCTGGTGGCTAATAAACACATGAAAAGATATGAAAATAAGTTCAACCTCACTCATTGTTAGAGAATGCACATCAAAACCACAATGAGATATCATCTCACGCTGGTCAGAATGGCCACCATCAAAAATCTACAAACATTAAATATTGGAGAGGATGTGGAGAAAAGGAAACTCTTTCACTGCTGGTGGGAATGCAAGCTGACACAGCCACTATGGAGAACAGTGTATGGATTCCTTTAAAAACTGGAAATAGAACTGCCATATGACCCCGCAACCCCACTGTTGGGCATGCATACTGAGGAAACCAGAAGTGAAAGAGACACAAGTACCACAATATTCATTGTAGCACAGTTTACAATAGATAGGACATGGAAGCAACTTTGATGTTCTTTGGAAGACAAATGGATAAGGAAGTTGTGGTTATATACACTATGGAATATTACTCAGCTATAAAAAAGAACACATTTGAATCAGTCCTAATGAGATGGATGTAACTGGAGCCTATTATACAGAGTGCGTTAAGTTAGAAAGAGAAACACCAATACAGTATATTAACATATAATATTAACATATATATATAATTATTCCATATACATATATATATATATATATACACGGAATTAAGGAAGATGGTAACAATGACCCTTCAGTTCCTTCACTTCATGGCAAATAGATAGGAAACAATGGAAATAGTGACAGACTTGATTTTCTTGGGCTCCAAAATCAATGCAGATCGTGACTGCAGCCATGATATTAAATTACACTTGCTCCTTGGAAGAAAAGCTATGACAGACCTAAACAACATTTTAAAAATCAGAGATATCACTTAGCAGAAAAAGGTGGGTATAGTCAAAGCTATGTTTTGTTTTGTTTTGTTTTGTTTTTTTTCAGTAGTCATTTATGGATGTGAGAGTTTAAGAATAAAGAAAGTTGAGCATCAAACAATTGATGCCTTTGAACTGTGGTGTTGGAGAAGACTCTTGTGAGTCTCTTGGACTTCAAGGAGATCAAGTCAGTCAATCCTGAAAGCAAATCAGTTGTGAATATTCTTTGGAAGGGCTGATGGTGAGGCTGAAATTCCAATACTTTGGCCACATGATTTGAAGAACTGACTCACTGGAAAAGACCTTGATTCTGGGAAAGATTGAAGGCAGGAGGAGAAGAGGATGACAGAGGATGAGATGGTTGGATGGCACCACCAACTAGATAGACATGAATTTGAGCAAGCTCTGGTAGTTGGCAATGGACAGGGAAGACTCGCATGCTGCACTCCATGGGGTCAGAAAGAGTGGGACTGAGTGTCTGAACTGAACTGAAAGATGATCCTTTATGCAATACAGCCAAAGAGATACAGAGGAAAACAACAGACTTTTGGACTATGTGGGAGAAGTAAGGGTGGGATGATTTGAGGGAATAGCATTGAAATATATATTACCATATGTGAAATAGATGACCAGTGCAAGTTTGATGCATGAAGCAAGGCACTCAAAACCAGTGCTCTGGGACACCTCAGGGGGATGGGGTAGAATGATAAGACACATGTGCACTGGTAGTTGATTCATGTCAATGTATGGAAGAACCACCACAATATTGTAAAGAAATCATCCTCCAGTTGAAATAAATTAATTAAAAATAAGCAAAATGTGATAATTTTAGAAAAAATATTATTTAAAACAATAAAATATATAAAAAAGATGATGCTCATAATGATTTATAGCAATGCCTTCATGTATATGTTTAGCAAAAGGAATACCCACAAGAAATGAGCAGGAATGTGGACATTAAATTTTGTTTTATGACTGTCTTAGCATGTTTGAAGCAGAGCTGATGGTAGGCTATGCTCCTTTTCTTTATTTATTTTTGTGATGATTTTTATTCAATTTTATTATTTTCTTTCATTGATGTACAATTGATACAATATTGCATGTTTCAGGTATACAGCATAGTGATTCACATTTTAAAAGGATTAGTCCATTTATAGGGTCTTCCCTGGCTCAGTGGTAATGAATCTGCCTGCAATGCAGAAGATGCGGGTTCGATACCTGGGCCAGGAACATCCCCTTGGAGGAAGGCATGGCAACCTATTCCAGCATTCTTGCCTGGAAAATTCCATGGAGAGTGGAGCCTGGTGGGCTGCAGCCCATTGGGTCACAAACGTGTCAGACACAACCTAGCAACAGAACAACTCCATTTATAGCTATTATAAAATACTGTCTGTGTTCCCTGTGCTGTAGAATATGACTTTATAGCTTATTTATTTTATACACAGTAGTTTGTACCTCTTAATCCCCTTCCCCTATCTTGCCCTCTCCCCATCTCCTCAGCAGTAACCACTAGTTTGTTTTCTGTGAGTCTGCTTCATTTTTGTTGTATTCATTAGTTTTTTATATTTTTTAGATTCTAGATATAAGGGATATTATATAGTATTTGTCCTTCTCTGTCTTATTTACTTCACTAAGCATAATACCCCACCCAAATCCATCCATGTTGTTCCAAATGGTGAACTTTCATTTTTAATGGCCAAATAATATCCCAGTGTATATCTATATACAAGATCTTCTTTATTGATTCATCTGTTTATGTGCACATCAGTTGCTTCCATATCTTAGAAACTATAAATAATGCTACTGTGACTATCAGAGTGCATGTATCTTTTCAAATCAGTGTTTTTGTTTTCTTTAGATAAATACCCAGGAGTGGAAATGGTGGAGTGTTTCCTTTCACTACATCCTCATCAACATTTGTAATTTGTGGTCTTTTTGATGGTAGCCATTCTGACAGGTGCCAAGCAATAGTTCATTGTGGTTTTGATCTGCATTTCCCTAAGGATCAGTGATGCTTTTCATGTGTCTGTTGGCTATTTGTCTGTCTTCTCTGGAAAAATATACATTTACTTATTCTGCCCATTTTTAAATTCGTTTGGGTGTTTTTTTTTTTTTTTT
>SJYQ01091655.1:29451-42471 GCA_006410935.1 Redunca redunca | reverse complement strand
AAGAAAAAAAAAAAAAAAAGAGTCAATATAATATATATTATCAATATATAATGAATAATGCAATAAATAAGATAAGGAGGCAACAAATAGTAGAATAATGGAGGCAGAAGATAGGGTTAGTGAACTGGAAGATAGAAGGGTAGAAATAAATAAATCAGAGAAGAAAAAAGAAAAATGAATTAAAAGATATGAGGACAATCTCAGAGACCTCCAGGACAATATTAAGTGCTCCAACATTTGAATCATAGGAGTCCCAGAAGAAGACAAAAAGATCCACTTCACTTTGAATTTCAGGATGTCTGGTTCTAGGTGAGTGATCACATTATCTTGGATATCTGGGTCATGAAGATCTTTTTCATGAAGGTATTATTTCATCTTAATATCTTCTGCTTCTGTTAGGTCCGTACTATTCCTGCCCTTTATTGTGCCCATCTTTCCATGAAATATGCTCTTGGTATATCTAATTTTCTTGAAGAGATTTCCAGTCTTTCTCATTCTATTGTTTTCATCTATTTCTTATCTCTCCTTGGTATTCTTTGGTACTCTGCATTCACATGGGTTTATCTTTCATTTTCTCCTTTGCCTTTTGCTTCTTTTTTCAGCTACTGGTAAGGTCTCCTCAGACAACCTTTTTTTTTTTTTTTTTAATCACCACAAACTGTGTGGATCACAACAAAATGTGGAAAATTCTTAAAAAGTTGGGAATACCAGACCAGCTTAGCTGGACTCTACTAAGTTTGTCCAGCTGCTTCCTTGAATCATCTGATAGCTTGTTTACTGTACCCCAGGCCAATGCCAGAAACTCACTATTACAGCCAAATAGGCCTAAATCTGCTAGAGGCAAATAAGAGCTTGCATTACTTTCTTGTCATACACAAGATGAAAGATCTATCTGTTAACAGGATAGGTATTATTTCAAGGCTGAATTATTTATTTTTCTTATGCTTTTTAGGCTCTTTCTAAGAGGTGGCCAAGGTGTCAGCTCACTTATAGTATTGCCCCCTCCCCATACCAGTTGGTTTCAATGATATTGGCCACAGCGATTATCATTTAGGACATGGCTTTTGGAACATTAAGAGTTGACTCATTGGAAAAGACTGATGCTGGGAGGGATTGTGGGCAGGAGGAAAAGGGGGTGACAGAGGATGAGATGGCTGGATGGCATCACTGATTCAATGGACGCGAGTCTGAGTGAACTCCAGGAATTGGTGGTGGACAGGGAAGCTTGGCATGCAGCGATTCATGGGGTCGCAATGAGTCAGATACAGCTGAGCAACTGAACTGAACTGAGGCCTTAGAGAGGACAGCAGTGATATCTGACTTCCCATGACAATGAGCAGGAAAATAAAGACATTCTCAATATCCTGGGTACTGAGTGAAAACAGTAGTTGAGAAAGCTGTTATGATTTGAGATATGATTGTAGGTTAACACTGGGAGACAGATGTTAGAAACATTTTCTGTAATGAGTCTGATTGTACATATCTTAACTCTGTAGATGGTCTCTGTTTTACTGAATTCTGCCATTCTTTCTCGAACGTAGCCTAGGCCAATATGTAAATGAATGAGCATGGTTGTACTCCAATATAGCTATTCATAGACACTGAAATTTTAAGTTCATATAATTTTCATGTACCATGAAATATGACTTTTTAAATCTTGTTTTTAATTTTTTAATTTTGTAACAATTGCCCTTAGTTCATGAGCAATACCAAAAACAACAACAACAACAAAAAAAGGTGTCTATCTGGGTTTGGCCTCCATAGTTAGCATACCTGTGTTGTAGCTAGTCTAGAGATGATAAATAGACCTATTACATGCCTAATCAGGTGATCAAAAATAGTGTGATAAATGCTAAGGCGAAAGGACGGGATCACCTAAAAAATATATCCAGACTGTTTTGAATAGATTCAGGAAAACTTCTTGAAGGAAATAGAAAGCTGTGTCAGGAAGGAAGGATGGGAGGTACCAGCTATAGTTGGCAGAAAAGTGTGTGGATCCAAGTAGGGGTCAAAGACAGCAGAGCCAGTTTAAAGAATTAAAAATATTGGAGTAAAGATGAACTAATTTTAGCATGACTGTGTAGTCCTAAAGTGTAAATCTCTGCCTTGTATGTTTATAAATACGTGTGTTTATTCTTGGTAATAAAACTGATTTTCTATACTTTTGTCCTTAGATTCCTTGACATGAAGTTTGAAGCATAGATGACAAGAGTCACTGCTTGTAACTTGGTCTTTTTGGTATTATTTGATATTTATTGTTTCATAAATAAATCCCCAACAACAAGGATTAGGGAAACATGCGATAGAGTTGGTGATATTATTTAAGACCAGACCCTATCGATATTTTCCTTTGAGTTGCTCTTGAAATAATCATATTAACATATTTTACATGCAAAGTGGATGTAGATACAAACCAAATAAAAATAGTCTGTAAAGAAATTTTTGTTTGTTAGGTAAGTCGTGTTCAAATCTTTGTGACCTCATAAACTTCAGCATGCCAGACTTCCCTGTCCTTCACTATCTCCTGGAGTCTGCCCAAATTCATGTCCAATGAGTTGGTGTTACTGTCTAACCATCTCATCATCTGTCAACCTCTTCCTCTCTTGCTTTCAATCTTTGCCAGCACTGGGGTCTTTCCCAATGAATTAGCTGTTCCCATCAGGTGATGAAAGTTTTGGAGCTTCAGCTTCAGCATGAGTACTCCAGGGAATATGCAGTGTTGATTTCCTTTAGGATTGACTGGTTTAATCTCCTTGCAGTTCAAGGGCCTCTTAAGAGTCTTCTTCAGCAGTACAATTCAAAAGCATCTGTTCTTTGGCATTCAGTCTTCTTTATGATCCAACTCTCACATTCATACATGAGTACTTGGAAAAACACAGCTTTGGCTATAGGAAACTTCATCAGCAAAGCAATGTCTTTGCTTTTAAATATGCTGTCTATGTTTGTCATAACTTTCCTTCCAAGGAGCAAGTGTCTTTTAATTTAATAGTGTAAATAAATTAGGTTGTTATTTTTTTAAAAGAGGCACTGAAACATGTATAATATCATATAAGAAACGAATCGCCAGTCCAGGTTCAATACAGGATACTTGGGGCTGGTGCATTGGGATGACCCGGAGGGATGGTATGGGGAGGGAGGTGGGAGGGGGGGTTCAAGATTGGGNGGCCACATGTATTGTAGGTAATTGCTTCCAAGACAGCACAGGAGTCTACTTGAGTTTGTATATACTCAAAAACCTACAGTTACTGAGAACACAGATGGGTATAAGATATTGCAACTCAAGTAACTCCAAATTACCAAAACCAATCATTGATGGAACACTTGCCTGTGTGAATTTTCCCCGACAGTAAATGCTTGCAGACACTCCCCTCTGTAGTTTCCACCCTCTGACTCCAGAATAGAGCTCAGTCCACATCTCCACTTTGTTTAACAGCTTTTCAAGCATCTTCACGTATTATTTCCCTATATCTCTTGCATAGCTATATAGACATAATTCTTTCATCTAGATCTTTCAAACTTTTGTAATATACTTGGAAATACTAGTTATATTTTAATTGTTTTGCTATTTATATAGTGAAATTCACATTCTTACTCCTAATATTTATTGTGATCTTACTATAAACTGCCAATTATTTGCTTATTTCATGAAACTTCAACAACTACATTGTGTTTTTGTTGATCAAATCTATAACTTTACTTTATTTCTTGCTTGCGCTGCAGTCTAGAATACTGATATCTGTTTGTATCTTGATTAAGGCTTCCTTCGTTTATTTCTTAATTAATTTGTTGTCCCTTTTCCCCCTTTAGCTTACTTCAATTCATAAATATTAACTCATTGTTAAATTCTACTATATGTATTTAAGGCTACATATTTTCCTTCTTCCTCTTTGTCTACATCACAGTTTTTGCTATGTAATGTTTTACTGCTGTGCATTACTAAATAGATAATTTCAGTTTTGATTTTAGTTTATCGTTGTTATTGTTCACTCACTCAGTCCTGTCTGACTTTTTGCAGCCCCATGGACTGCAGTACGCCAGACTTCCTTGTCCTTCACCATCTCCCAGAGTTTGCTCAAACTCGTGTCCATTGAGTCAGTGATGCCATGCAAACATCCCATTCTCTTAAGTCCCTTTCTCCTCCTGCTTTCAATCTTTCCCAGCATCAGGATCTTTTCCAAAGAATCAGCTCTTCACATCAGGTGACCAAAGTTTTGGAGTTTCAGCTTCAGCAGCAGTCCTTCCAATGAATATTCCGGACTGATTTCCTATAGAATTGCCTGGTTTGATCTTCTTCAAGTCCAAGGGACTCTCAAGAATCTTCTCCAACACCACAGTTCAAAAGCATCAATTCCTGGACACTCAGCATTCTTTTTGGCCCAACTCTCACATCCATACATGACCACTAGAAAAACCATAGGTTTTTTTTTTTTTTAGACTTTTAATTTATTTTTTATTGAAAGATAATTTTTTTACAGAATTTTGCTGTTTTCTGTCAAACCTCATCATGAATCAGCCTATGCACCTTTGTTAGCAAAGTTATGTCTCTGCTTTTTATTATGTTATCTAAGTGTGTCACAGATTTTTTTTTCCCTCCCAAGGAGCAAGTGTCTTTTAATTTCCTGACTGCAGTCACCATCTACAGTGATTCTGGAGCCCCTCCAAAAAATAAATAAATAAATAAATAAATTTTGTCACTGTTTCCATTGCTTCCCCATCTATTTGCCATGAAGTTATGGGACTGAGTGCCATGATCTTCATTTTTTGAATGTTGAGTTTTAAAGCAGCTTTTTCACTCTCTTTCATTTTCATCAATAGGCTCTTTTATTCCTCTTTGCTTTCTTCCATAAGGGTGATGTCATCTACATATCGGAGATTATTGTTTAGAAGAACCCTGGAGAAGGAAATGGCAACTCACTTCAGTATTTTGCTTGGGAAATCCCATGGAGAGTGGAGCCTGGCAGGCTACAGTCCATTGGCCTCACAAAAGAGTTGGACACAACTTAGGGACTAAACAGCAACAACAACAAAAAATATGTCTTTATTATCAAAATGCACCTGTTTTCTTTCATGCACTTACTTTGGTATAGGCTTTCATATATTCTCTCTTGTTCCAGCTCTCTTATTTACTAGGGTCTTTCTTTCTGTGGTTTTGGTTTTTCAAAATTTGTGCATGAGACTGTCATTTACTTTTGTTGTAAAGACCTGTCTATGAGTGTTGGCAGCTGCTTAGCCTTCAGTGGCATGAGGATGTTCACTGGGGTCATGACCTAACAAGGACGTCTTCTTCAAACTGCTTCTAATATGGTGTGGTACAGTTCATTTAGGTTTAGTGGATACAGATAGAGGAGTGTGGTGAGCATACCATTTTCCAGCTTTTAAAATTACAAGTGGTTTGCTGTAAAACTAGAACACTTTTGACTATTTCTCTCCTTGTCTTTTCTTTCATGTTCCCTTAAGTCTCCATTTTGTAAATCCAGAGGTTTTTTCTTTTCTTTTCTTTCTTTCTTTTTTTTTTTTTTGAGTGTAATTTAAATATCAGGCTCCACTGCCATTTAAAAAGACTTCCTAGGCTGATCACTCTGTTTCTTCAGAATAGTCCTGGTGTTTTGTCTGGGATGAGAACCACTATTGTCTAGTTCAGAAAATGAGCAAGTTGGGCTAGACTGCTTGAGAACTGTGTCTTAATTGCCTGGAGTCTCCTGGGCCTGGACCCTTCTTTTCTCTTCATATAAGCACCAAGCTGATTATTGCTGAAATTGCAGCTGCCTCTGCACTAGATTTCAACTCTATGTGTTTTTCCTGCTAACGTTTATGTCATTCTTGCCTCTTTGGCAGCCACAACTTTCCCTCCCAGGAATCTGTCAAAATGTCTTAGTCATAAATACTGTTATTTTTAATTTCTATTATTGGTAAAACTGTAATCATAAAAAAGATACTTTATTTTCAAAGAATTTAATTGGAAGATGTAAAGGCATATGGGAAGCTTGTCATCTAAATTCATCTTCTAATCAAATCAATTCAAAAATCGTATATTCTTATAAACAATTAAACATATTTTTATAAAATATAGAGAATCGATAAGTAAAATTAAACAAGGACTCAAGAATTCGAAGATGGTCCCAAGATGGTGGAGGTATAGGATGGGGAGACCACTTTCTCTCCCACAAATCCATCAAAAGAACATTTGAACGCTGAGTACATTCCATAAAACAACTTCTGAATCCCAGCAGAGGAATTAGGCACCCAGAGAAGCAGCCCATTGTCTTTGAAAGGAGATTACATGCCCAATGGTAACTCCCAGTGGAAAAGCAGTGCAGACACTCGCATTCACCACTAGCAAGAGGGGGCTGAGCAGGGAGGTGTGAGCTGCATTACTTAGAGTAAGGACCGGGCCTGAGTGCCCTGAGGGTAATCTGAGGGAACTAACTTGAGATAGCAAACCAGACTGTAGGCTAGCTATTCCACGAAAAGCCTTAACCTAACACACCATCAGGCACACTCACAGAACAAAGGATTGAACAGAGCTAGCCAGCTGCAGACCAGCCCATCCCCCACTGGAGACAGGCAGGCGAGGGCAGCCAGAGCCCAAAGGTGGCAATCTCAGCCCCAGAGAGGCATCCTCTACCAAACTGCAAGCAGGCTTCCTTGTTAACCAAGACTTCTTGGGATTCTGGATGGTCGACATCTGCTGGGAGGGTTGCAGCCAGAGATCAGCTCCCCAGAAATGACACACTGCACACCTAAGAAAGTGCGTTGGTTGTACACCCAGAAAACCAAGCGGCAGGGACAAGGGAGATGATAAGTCGCAGCAACTGCGCTCGCCAAGCACCTGTCACCTGATATGCTTGGACCTGGGAAGGGCACAAAATGCAGACCCACCCGAGTTTGTGCCTTTGAGGAGTACTCGAGTATATGAACCTGAGCAGCCTAAACCTGGGAAGTGCATACAACCCAGGGCCAGCCTCAGACAGTTCCCAGTGGAACAACCTAGAGCCTAAGCAGTGTAGACAGGGAAAACACACACACCGTGAGTGAGGGCAAACCCAGTGTGGCCGAGATACTGTGAACACATGCCAGTGTTATTTGTTTGCAGTGTTCCTCCCTCCTTACAGTATAACTCAACAAGTGAGCCTTAAAGGTGTCCACCACTGCTCTCTTGTGTCAGGGTGGAAATTAGACACTGAAGAGACCAGCAAACAGAAGAAGCTAGAACAAACAGAGGGAAAAGCCTTGAAAGTGACAGGTGCAATAGATTAAAACCCTATAGTTAGCACAGACTACATTGGNACCTCTACTCTAGATTTTTAATCTTTGGTTTTTGGTATTTATCAATTTTGTACCTTTAAGAACCCAATCTTCATAACAATTTTTACTTAGAAATGAGATTACTGGTTTGACTGCTCTCTCCTCCTTTGGACTCTACTTTTTCTCCACCTGGCTGCCTCTATCTCCTCCCTCCCCCTTCTCTTCTCTACCCAACTCTGTGAATCTTTGTGTATTCCGGACTGTGGAGAACACTTAGGGAACTGATTACTGGCTGGATCTGTCTCTCACCTGTTGATTCCCTCCTTTATCCTCCTGGCCACCTCTGTCTCCTTCCTCCCTATTCTTTTCTCTGTATTACTACATGAACATCTCTGAGCAGTCCAGACTGTGGAGAGCACATAGGAAAGTGATTACTGGCTAGCTTGCTCTCTCCTCTTTTGATTCCCTCTCTTCTTCTTCTGGTCACTTCTATCTCCCTCCTCCCTCCTCTCTTCTCCATATAACTGTGTGAACCTCTCTGGGTGTCCCTCACTGTGGAGAAACTTTTCATCTTTAACCTAGATGCTTTATCATTGGTGCTGTATAGATGGAGAAGTCTCGAGGCTACTGTAAGAATAAGACTGAAAACCAGAGGCAGGAGGCTTAGGTCCAAATCCTGAGAACACCAGAGAACTCCTGACTCCAGGTAACATTTATCCATAGGAGCTCATAAAATGCCTCCATACCTACACTGTAACCAAGCACCACCCAAGGGCCAACAAGTTCCAAAGCAAGACAAACCACACAAATGCTCCAGCAACACAAGAACATACCCATGAGCTTCAATATACAGGCTGCCTAAAGTCACACCAAATCCATTGACATCTCATAACTCATTACTGGACACTTCATTGTACTCCAGAGAGAAGAAATCCAGCTCCACCCACCAGAACACCGACATAAGCTTCCCTAATAAGGAAACCTTTATAAGCCACCTGTCCAAACCCACCCACAGTGAGGAAACTACAATAAAGAGAACTCCACAAACTGCCAGAATACAGAAAGGCCACCCCAAACACAGCAATATAAACAAGATGTAGAGGCAGAGAAATACCCAGCAGGTAAAGGAACAGGATGAATGTCCAACAAAACAAACAAAAGATGATGAGGTAGGGAATCTACGTGATAAAGAATTCCAAATAATAATAATAGTGAAAATGATCCAAAATCTGGAAATCAAAATGGAATCAGAGATAAATAGCCTGGAGACAAGGATTGAGAAGATACANAATAGCCTGGAGACAAGGATTGAGAAGATACAAGAAAGGTTTAACAAGGACGTAGAAGAAATTAAAAAAAAAAACAAAAACAGTCAATATATAATGAATAATGCAATAAATGAGATCAAAAATACTCTGGAGGGAACCAACAGTAAAATAATGGAGGCAGTAGATAGGTTAAGTGAGGTAGAAAATAGAATGGCAGAAAAAAATGAAACAGAGAGGGGAAAAGAAAAAAGAGAAAAAATAAAAAAAGAAATGAGGCCAACCTCAGAGACCTCTGGATCAATGTTAAATGCCCCAACATTTGAAGCATAAGAGTCCCAGAAGAAGAAGACAAAAAGAAAGATACCTGAGGAGATAATAGTTGAAAACTTCCCTAAAATGAGGAAGGAAATAATCACCCAAGTCCAAGAAACCCAGAGCGGCCCAAACAGGATAAACTCAAGGCAAAACACCCCAAGACACATATTAATCAGATTAACAAGGATCAAACACAAAGAGCAAATATTAAAAGCTGCAAGGGAAAAACAACAAATAACACACAAGGGGATTCCATCAGGATAACAGCTGATCGTTCAATAGAAACTCTTCAGGCCAGGATGGAATGGCAGGACATACTTAAAGTGATGAAAGACAATAACCCATAGCCCATATTACTGTACCCAGCAAGGATCTCATTCAAATATGAAGGAGAAATCAAAAGCTTTACAGACAGGCAAATGCTGAGAGAATTCAACATTTCCAAACCAGCTCTTCAACAAATGCTAAAGGATTTTCTCTAGACAGGAAAAACAGAAATGGTGTATAAATTCGAACCCAAAACAATAAAGTAAATGGCAATAAGATCATACTTATCAATAATTACCTTAAATGTAAATGAGTTGAATGCACCAATCAAAAGACAAAGACTGGCTGAATGGATACAAAAACAAGACCCCTATATATGTTGTCTACAGGAGACCCACCTTGAAACAAGGGATACATACAAACTTAAAGTGAAGGGCTGGAAAAAGATAATTCACACAAATAGAGACCAAAAGAAGCAGGAGTAGCAATACGTATGTGAGACAAAATAGACTTTAAAATAAAGGCTATAAAAAGAGACAAAGAAGGCCACTACATAATGATCAAAGTATCAATCCAAGAAGAAGATATAACTACTATAATATATATATATATATATATACACACCCAACATAGGAGCACCACAACATGTAAGACAAATGCTAAGAAGTATGAAAGGGGAAATTAAGTATAACACAATAATAGTGGGAGACTTTAATACCCCACTCACAACTATGGATAGTTCAACTAAACAGCAAATTAACAAGGAAACACAAACATTAAATGATACAATAGACCAGTTAGACCTAATTGATATCTATAGAACATTTCACCCCAAAACAATGAATTTCAACTTTTTCTCAAGCGCACATGGAACCTTCTTGGGGATGGATCACATCCTGGGCCATAAATCTAGTCTTGGTAAATTCAAAAAAATTGAAATCATTCCAAGCATCTTTTCTGACCACAATGCAGAAAGATTAGCTCAACATTCAGAAAATGAAGATCATGGCATCCGGTCCCATCACTTCATGGGAAATAGATGGGGAAACAGTGGAAACAGTGTCAGACTTTATTTTTTGGGGGCTCCAAAATCACTGCAGATGGTGACTGCAGCCATGAAATTAAAAGACGCTTAGTCCTTGGAAGAAAAGTTATGACCAACCTAGATAGTATATTCAAAAGCAGAGACATTACTTTGCTGACTAAGGTCCCTCGAGTCAAGGCTATGTTTTTTCCAGTGGTCATGTATGGATGTGAAACTGGGACTGCGAAGAAGGCTGAGCATCGAAGAACTGATGCTTTTGAACTGTGGTGTTGGAGAAGACTCTCGAGAGTCTCTTGGACTGAAAAGAGATCCAACCAGTCCATTCAGAAGGATATCATCCCTGGGATTTCTTTGGAAAGAATGATGCTAAAGCTGAAACTCCAGTACTTTGGCCACTTCATGTGAAGAGTTGACTCATTGGAAAAGACTCTGATGCTGGGAGAGATTGGGGGCAAGAGGAGAAGGGGATAAAAGAGGATGAGATGGCTGGATGGCATCACTGACTCGATAGATGTGAGTCTGAGTGAACTCCGGGAGTTGGTGATGGACAGGGAGGCCTGGCGTGCTGCGATTCATGGGGTCACAAAGAGTCAGACACGACTGAGCAACAAAACTGAACTGACAAGAGAAAAACTATTAGCAATTCCAACATATGGAGGCTGAACAACACGCTGCTGAATAACCAACAAATCACAGAAGAAATCAAAAAATAAATCAAAATATGCATAGAAATGAAGGAAAATGAAAACACAACAATCCAAAGCCTGTGAGACACTGTAAAAAGTAGTGCTAAGGGGAAGGTTCATAGCAATACATATACACCTCAAGAAACAAGAAAAAAGTCAAATAAATAACCTAACTGCACATAAAGGAACTAGAAAAGGAAGACATGAAGAACTCAGGGTTAGCAGAAGGAAAGAAATCCTAACAATTAGGGCAGAAATAAATGCAAAAGAAACAAAAGAGACCATAGCAAAAATCAACAAAGCCAAAAGCTAGTTCTTTGAGAGTATAAATAAAATCGACAAACCATTAGTCAGACTCATCAAGAAACTAAGGGAGAAAAATCAAATCTATAAAACGGAAATGGAAATGGAGAGACCACAATAGACGACACAGAAATACAAAGGATCATAAGCGACTACTATCAGCAATTATATGCCAATAAAATGGACAATGTAGAAGTAATGGACAAATTCTTAGAAAAGTACAACTTTCCAAATCTGAAACAGGAAAATAGAAAATCTTAACAGACACATCACAAGCACAGAAATTGAAACTGTAATCAGAATCTTCCATCAAACAAAAACCCAGGATCAGACGGCTTCACAGCTGAATTCTAGCAAAATTTTAGAGAAGCGTGAACACCTATAGTACTCAAACTGTTCCAGAAAATTGCAGAGGAAGTTTAACTTCCAAACTCATTGTATGAGGCGACCATCACCCTAATACCAAAACCTGACAAAGATGCTACAAAGAAAGAAAACTACAGACCAAAATTACTGATGAACATAGATGCAAAAATTCTTAACAAAATTCTAGCAAACAGAATCCAACAACACATTAAAAAGATCATACATCATGACCAAGTGGGCTTTATCCCAGGGAAGCAAGGATTCTTCAATATCCACAAAGCAATCAATGTAATACACCACATTAACAAATTGAAAAATAAAAGTCATATGATTATTTCAATATATGCAGGGAAGACCTTTGACAGAATTCAACATCCATTTATGATAAAAGCCCTCCAGAAAGCAGGAATAGAAGGAACATACCTCAACATAATAAAAACTATATATGACAAACCCACAGGAAACATTATCCTCAATGGTGAAAATTTGAAAGTATTTTCCCTAAAGTCAGGAACAAGACAAGGATGTCCACTCTCACCACTACTATTCAACCTAGTTTTGGAATCATAGAAAACCCTAAAGACTCCACCAAAAATTTACTAGAGCTAATCAATGAATATACTAAAGTTGCAGGATATAAAATCAACACACAGAAATCCTTTGCATTCCTATACACTAATAATGAGAAAATAGAAAGAGAAATTGATGAAACAATTACATTCACATTGCAATGAAAAGAATAAAATACTTAGGAATATATTTTCATCTCTTTGGGTGGGGGGTTCAAGATTGGGAACTCGTGTACACCCATGGTGGATTCATGTTGATGTATGGCAAAACCAATACAGTATTGTAAAGTAAAATTAAAAAATAAATAAATTAGAAAAAGAAAAATTCAATAATTTGATAACACCTGACTATATACTTAAATGTATAACACAGTGTAAGAATGTAGGTACACACATATACACACATGTGTACATATATACTTATGGACTCCCCAGGTCGCTATAGTGGTAAAGAAGCTGCCTGCCAATTCAGGAGATGTGAGAGTTACAGGTTCAATCTCTGGGTTGGAAAAATCTCCTGTAGTAGGAAATGGTGATCCACTCCAGTATTCTTGCTTGTAAAATTTCATGGACAGAGAATCCTGGTGGGCTACAGTCTTTGGAGCTGCAAAGTGTCAGACAAAACTGAATGACTGAGCATTGTATATATATGCATATACACATCCAATCACTTATTGTTGGATATATTTTCAATGTATTCCTTATGTTTCCCAACATTTAAATATTTATACTTTTGCTAATTTTTGTTACTACTCATGTTTTATTATTGCTTTATTACCAATTTAAATCTTTTACTAATTTATGAAAATGAATCATATTGTTTCTAATTTTTCTTTTGCTTTTAAAGTTAGTTTGTTTCTTGATACAGAGAATGTTTATAAATCTATGTAGTCAGACTCCTTAGTATTTTCTATTTTTCCTTTGTCATATTTCTAAATATTTCATTCTCAATTATA
>SJYQ01091655.1:11742-27729 GCA_006410935.1 Redunca redunca | reverse complement strand
CAGATCAGGAAGAAATATTTGCAAAATACATATCTGATAAAGACTATTACTCAAAGTATACTCTAAAACACAATAAAAAAATTTAAAAATATGATTTAATAAATGGGCCA
The DNA here is from genome assembly GCA_006410935.1 of Redunca redunca. Taxonomy (NCBI): domain Eukaryota; kingdom Metazoa; phylum Chordata; class Mammalia; order Artiodactyla; family Bovidae; genus Redunca; species Redunca redunca. Next base: position 27,619 of record SJYQ01091655.1, on the reverse strand, counting down.
AAGATGAACAGACTCCTTATGAAAAAGTTATGCAAATATAAAATAAGAAAATTAAAAGATACTCTAAAACATATGTCAACATGGAAGCACAAATTAAAATGACAATGAAATACCTTATTTGCCTAGCATTATGGCTGAAATCCAAAGCACTGAGAATGCAAATATTGGCGAGAATATGGAGAAAAAGGAATTTTCATTTCATTGCTATGATAAATGCAAAATGGTGGTCAAGATGAGAAAAGCCAATCTGAAAAAGTTATATGTGATTCCAAGTGTATGATGTTCTGGAAAGTCAAAACTAAGGAAGATGTAGAAAAATAAGTGGTTTCCAGTGCTGGAGGAGAAAGAGAGGGATGAACAGATGGAAAAAAAAAATGGGATTTTTAACGCAGTAAAAATACTGTATATGGTACGGAAATGGTAGATACATATCAGTATACATTTGCCCAACACTTAGAATGTACAACATGAAGACTGAAGTGCAAGGAAAATTATGAATTTTAACGATTATAACTAGTCAATGTAGGATCATCAATTGCAACAAATATACTATTCTGGTTGGAATTGTTGCTAATGGAGGAGGCTCTGCATTTGTAAAGTCAGAGTGTATATGAGAAATGTCTGCACCTTCCCCGTTTTTCTGTGAACCTAAAACTTCCCTAAAAAAATAAAATGTTTCCAAAGAGGTGATCCATTTTTAATATATAAGAATGCATTACATTCAAAGTCAAACAAAGACATATATATTGAATTATGTATATTTAAATATTTACAATATAGAAAACCCTTTAAAGGGAATATTTCATTACATTCTATGATTAAAGAAGTTCAACTAACAGAAGATATAAATCATAACAGTATGAGGGAAAAAGGGAATAAAACACTTTGCCTTATACTATTTATTATGGCAAGCAATTTGAGTATGAAAACTAGGATAACTTTTACAATTGTAGGAATGTAGCTCTTAGAAAAATATATGAGCAATATTACACAAAACTAACCAGTTTTCAGTTATGTGATCATTGCCACATGAACCACGCCACAGTTGAGACCTGCCAGTTTAAGACCTATGTTATATCTGATGTGAACTGGTGGTAGCCTGGGTGACTATAGCTGGCTTCAGTTTAGAATCGTATGTAAGTAATAGGAAAAACTCCAAGTAAAGTCAAGAAATCAGAAAAGTAGAACATGAGAACCCTCTCCCTGTGTGCCCTTGCTTGCCCTCAGCTGCCAATCTCCCTGTGGCCCATGCTTCATTAGCTCCCAGTCCAGTTGTAAAAGGGGACTACATTTCTTCAAGAATATATTGCAAATCTCAAATCAATTCCTCAGAATCCTGCTTGTGCTTCTAAGGTTCAATGAGGATTAATTATAGGGGAGAGGTTCAGGAAACTGAAGGTCACTGGCCAAATCAACTCCTTGAATAAATATTTCCTTATAATTGATCTTCTTTATATGGTGAAAAAGGTGGGAGGGAGTACAGAAGGAAAAGTTTAACAAAGCTCCATGGTCATAACTGTGAAGGCTTGTATTTGGATTATGTAATATTAAAGTACAACCCTATCTCCTTCTGAGTTTATCCCTAGACCCACATGGACAAGGAAAAGCATAAGTACACATCAATTCCCTTATGTATCTTTTCAGCATGAAGCTATTTAGCATTTTGATAAAATTTAGCATGTTAATTATAGCACTAGCTTTCCACAGACCTCTGTACACTATTTTCCTAAAAACAGAGGTCCCATCCTGATGTTTGGCTTAGACCACTGCACTGGCTTTAATTCTGTTCTAGAACCACAATTTGTCATGTATAAAATGCAATTCCTATGACTGCCTTAATAACATGGGCCTGCTCTTTGTTCTCAGTCAGCCCTACTGTGGCTTTTCCAATATTAGAGTTCCAAATTGCTCACCTTTATTTGAGACTTTCCCTGTAAAGTCTCAGACTAGATTTTGGTCCTATGTATCCTGGTCTGCTAAATATATGACTTTTCATCTGATTCCTTGACTTTACCTGATACCTGGTCCTACGTCTACTTCTTCCATGTGTTGCTAAATTGGAGTACTGCAAATAATATTGTATTTACAACTGCTTAATTTTTCTCACACACTAGTGTTTTGTCCCTTGGGAAGGAATTTGTGTATCTATCAGGGGAGTAAATGGCCTTTGAACAAAGGAGAGTAGCTTTGGCCACCAGGACACAGTCATGACCCAGGATGCAGGTGAGTGAAGCTCTTGGTTAAGACATCAGACTGTGATAGGGCTGAGAGCTCATGACTGCCCAAGACATTCACAACCAAATTGGAAACTCTGGTGTCCAAGGCAATAAACAAACAAAATGAGTATGATCAGCATTGCAAAATTGTGCCCTATTATTGAGACACTCCCCTCCAGTGAAGATAGATTTCTGCAACCCCAAGAGTGACAACACATCATTTTCTGACTCTAGTTTCCCTGACATCAACATGACTCCCGTGGTCCATTTTTAGCAAACTTATCTCAGTAATATTATCCTGAAGCAACAGGATGTAAGAAAGACTTTGTTTCAAACCCAAATATTTAATTTAGGAATTAACCCACCTGAAGCATATGATTAGCTTTCCTAAGTTTCTGCATTCCTTTTTCATAAAATGGGGCAAAAATGTAGAATAATTTATGAATAAAACTGACATGGAGAAGATTAAATATAAACTAAAAGAGATTTTAGGACAAAACAAAATTCATTTTTCGGGGGAGAGATGGCTGGATGGCATCACGGACACGATGGACGTGAGTCTGAGTGAACTCCGGGAGATGGTGATGGACAGGGAGGCCTGGCATGCTGCGATTCATGGGGTTGCAAAGAGTCGGACACGACTGAGCAACTGAACTGAACTGAGCTGAACTGAATCCTCCCCAAATTCTTTCCAGCCAAAGATGCAGAAGCTTTATACAATCAACAAAAACAAGACCAGGAGATGACTGTGACTCAGATCATGAACTTCATATTGGCAAATTTCAGACTTAAATTGAAGAAAATAGGAAACTCACTAGACCATTCAGGTATGACCTACATCAAATTCCTTGAAATTATGCATTTGAAGCAACAAATAGATTTAAGAGTTAGATCATATAGATAGAGTGCCAAGGAACTATGGATGGAGGTTCATGACATTGTACAGGAGGCAGTGATCAAGACTATCTCCAAGAAAAAAGAATGCAAAAAAGGCAAAATTGATTGACTGACGAGGCCTTACAAATCACTGAGAAAATAAGAGAAGTGAAAGTCAAAGGAAGAGAGGAAAGATATACCCATGCGAATGTAGAGTTCCAATGGCAAGGAGAGATAAGAAATAGATGAAAACAATAGAATGTCAAGTAAATATGTGGCAAAACCAATACAATATTGTAAACTAAAATTAATTAATTAAAAAATAGAATGAGAAAGACTAACGATGTCTTCAAGAAAATTAAAGATATCAAGGGAACATTTCATGCAAAATGAGAACAATAAAGGGTAGAAATAGTATGGACCTAACAGAAGCATAAGATATCAAGATGAGGTGGCCAGAATACACAGAACAACTATAGAAAAGGATCTTCATGACCCAGATAACCATGATGGTGTGATCATTCACTTAGAGCCAGATATGCTGGAGTGCAAAGTCAAGTGGGCCTTAGGAAGCAATACTACAAACAAAGCTAATGGAGGGGATAGAATTCCAGCTAAGTTATTTCAAATCCTCAAGGGTCATACTGTGAAAGTGCTGCACTTAATATGCCAGCAAGGGTGGAAAATTCAGCAATGGCTGCAACACTGGAAAAAGTGTTTTCATTCCAATCCCAAAGAAAGCAATCCCAAACAAAATTCAAACTACTGGATAATTGCACTCATCTCACATGCTAGCAAAGTAATGCTCAAAGTTCTCCAAGCTAAGCTTAAACAGTACATAAATGGAGAACTTCTAGATGTTAAAGCTGAATTTAGAAAAGGCAGATGAACCAGAGATCACATTACCAACATCCCTTGGATCATAGAAAAATCAAGAGAGTTACAGGGAAAAAAATAAAATCTACTTCTGCTTCATTGACTACACAACGCCTTTAACTGTGTGGATCCAGACAAATTTTGGACAATTCTTAGATAGAAATACCAGACCACCTTACCAGCCTCCTCAGAAATCTGTATACAATTAAAGAAGCAATAATTAGAGATAGACATGGAACAATGGACTGATTTCAAGTTGGGAAGGGAATACATCAAGGCTATATATTGTCACTCTGTTTATTTAACTTACATGCAGGATATATCATTTGAAATGCCAGGCTGGATGAAGCACAGATGGAATCAAGATTGCCAGTAGAAATATCAATAACCTCAGATATGCAGATGGCACCACCTTATGGCAGACAGTGAAGATGAATTAACGAGCCTTTTGATTAAAGTGAAAGAGGAGAGTGAAAAAACTGGCTTAAAACTCAACATTCAAAGAACGAAGATCTTGGCATCCTGTCCCATCACTTCATGACAAATAATTGGGTAAGCAATAGAAACAGTGACAGACTTGGGCTCCAAAATCACTGCAGATCCTGAATGCAGCCATGAAATTAAAAGATTTGTGTCCCTTGGAAGAAAAGCTATGAGCATCCTAAACAGCATATTAAAAATCAGAGGCATTACTTTATCAACAAAGGTCAGTCTATTCATAAATATGTATTTTCCTGTAGTCATGTATGGATGTGAGAGTTGGACCATAAAATAAAGCTGAGCACCAAAGAACTGATGCTTTTGAACTGTGGTGTTGGAGAAGACTCTTGAGCGTCCCTTGGACTGCAAGAAGATCAAAATCAGTCAATCTTAAAGGAAATCAACCCTGAATATTCATTGGAAGGACTGGTGCTGAAGCTAAAGCTCCAACACTCTGGCCACCTGATGTGAATAACTGACTCATTTGAAAAGACCCTGATGCTGGGAAAGATTGATGGCAGGAGGAGAAGGAGACGACAGGGGGCGAAGCATCAACAACTCGAGGGACATGAGTTTAAGGAAGCTCTGGGAGTTGGTGACGGGCAGGAAAGTCTGGCGTCCTGTAATCCATGGGGCTGCAATGAATCAGACTAGACTGAGTGACTGAACTGAACTGAACTGACTGAACATTCTCATAAATGCCTTCTACACATTCCATTGTCTTTCTTTTCTGTTTTTTAGTCCACAAGTATTGTTAACAACAATCCTTCCCTTAGCATTTAAAATTTATGACCGAAGAGTTTATTATATAGAAACATTATTATTTATTTTAAAATTTCCCAGTACCTATTTTAGTGTGTTTATATAGGGAACTTTTTTATGAATTCTTGTCAAAAGCCTAAAACATTGCAAGTAAATAGAGAAAGGGCAAACAGAAAAGTTATATCTACAATTGAAACAAAGAGAAAATAATAAAATATAATTTCTAGTTATTCTGCTTTGTTTCCTTTGAGACTAATCTCTCAGTAGTGCTGATGTTTTCAAACAATAGATCTCTATCAGTTTCAAGTTCGACACTTTCTTTATTATTATCAGCTTGCAAAATTTATCAGAACAGAGCCTGCTGCAGGATTACTGTTGTCTATAAAAATGCAAATGACACTATATCAAAGTGGGGTGCTGAAAAACTAAAAATCAAATATTGTATAAATCAGCCATCTGTCTGGGCTTAGGAAAAGAGTGTGTGAAAGCTCCTATGTGGGTTGATGTTGCCAACTGACATACTGTTTTTTTTTTTTTAAAGCAAAGCTTTTAAAAATTCACTGCTTAAGGAGTTCTAGAAAACCTGTTTTTCTCACCAGAGATGCATTTCTTATTTCCTTGATTTATGAAGTTTCAGAGGATGAGTTTTGAATTACTCTAGAAATAACTATAGGGTATCATATTTACATCATAAAAGATGTGCTGTTTGAACCACAGATGTGTGTCAATCTGTAACATTGCACAAAGATTTTCCACTGTGATGCAGCATACATAAGGAGCAATTTCTTGAACATATATAAGATAAACAGATAACCATTTATATTTGTGTGCAATATATATATATTGCTTTCTGGAAGACTGTTCAGAGAAATTTAGAAGACAAATTCTATTCTGTTCTTTGCTGACTATAGCTGTTTCTATGTAATTATATAAAATTAAGGCTGTGTATACGTAAACTGCTTATTTAACTTATTTGCAGAATAGATCATGAGAAATGCTGGGATGGATGAAACACAGGCTGGAATCAAGAACATGAGAAAAATATTAATAACCTTAGATATGCAGATGACACCATCCTTATGGCAGAAAGCTGCTGCTACTAAGTCACTTCAGTCATGTCCGACTTTGTGTGACACCATAGACGGCAGCCCACCAGGCTCCTCCATCCTGGAATTCTCCAGGCAAGAAAACTAGAGTGGGTTGCCATTTCCTTCTCCAATGCATGAAAGTGAAAAGCAAAAGTGAAGTCGCTCAGTCATGTCTGACTCTTAGCGACCCCATGGACTGCACCCTACCAGGCTCCTCCATCCATGGGATTTTCCAGGCAAGAGTACTGGAGTGGGGTGCCATTGCCTTCTCGGGTGGCAGAAAGCTGAAGAACTAAAAAGCCTCTTGATAAAAGTGAAAGAGGAGAGTGAAAAAAAGCTTAAAACTCAGCATTCAGAAAATTAAAATTATGGCATATGTTTCCATTGCTTTATGGCAAACAGATGGGGAAATAATGGAAGACTTAATTTTTTTGGCCTCCAAAATCACTGCAGATGGTGACTGTAGCCATGGAATTAAAAGATACTTACCCTTGGAAGAAATGCTATGACCAACTTAGACGGCATATTAAAAAGCAGAGACATTACTTGGCCAACAAATGTCCATCTAGACGAAGCTATGGGTTTTTCCAGTAGTCATGTATGGATGTGAGTGTTGGACTATAAAATAAGCTGAGTGCTGAAGAATTGATGCTTTTGAACTGTGGTATTGGAGAAGACTTTTGAGAGTCCCTTGGACTGCAAGGAGATCCAACCACTCCATCCCAAAGGAGATCAGACGTGAAAATTCATTGGAAAGACTGGTGCTGAAGCTGAAACTTCAATACTTTGGCCACCTGATGTGAATAACTGACTCATTTGAAAAGATCCTGATGCTGGGAAAGATTGAGACCTGAGGGAGAAGAGGACAACAGAGGATGAGATGGTTGGATGGCATCATCGACTCAATGGACATGAGTTTGGGTAAACTCAGGTAGCTGGTGATGAACAGGAAAGCCTGGCATGGTGCAGTACATGGAGTCACAAAGAGTTGGTCACAACTGAACAACTGAACTCAGTTGACTGATGTTTAAAGTGAGACTGTTCTAAGCTATCACCAAGGTTATTCACTGTCCAACTCTCACATCTACATGACCACTGGAAAAAACATAGCCTTAACTAGACGACCTTGTTGGCAAAGCAATGTCTCTGCTTTTCAATATGCTATCTAGGTTGGTCATAACTTTTTTTCCAAAGAGTAAGTGTCTTTAAATTTCATGGCTGCAGTCACCATCTGCAGTGATTTTGGAGCCCCCCCAAAATAAAGTCTGACACTGTTTCCACTGTTTCTCCATCTATTTCCCATGAACTGGTCGGACCAGATGCCATGATCTTAGTTTTCTGAATGTTGAGCTTTAAGCCAACATTTTCACTCTCCTCCTTAACTTTCATCAAGAGCTTCTTAGTTCCTCTTCCCTTTCTGCCATAAGGGTGGTGTCATCTGCATATCTGAGGTTATTCATATTTCTCCCGGCAATTTTGATTCCTGCTTGTGCTTTTTTCAGCCCAGCATTTCTCATGATGTACTCTGCATATAAGTTAAATAAACAGGGTGATGATGTATAGCCTTGACGTACCCCTTTTCCTATTTGGAACCGGTCTGTTGTTCCATGTCCAATTCTAACTGTTGCTTCCTGACCTGCATACAGGTTTCTCAAGAGAAAGGTCAGACGGTCTGCTATTCCCATCTGTTTCAAAATTTTCCACCGTTTATTGTGATCCACACAGTCAAAGACTTTGGCATAGTCAATAAAGGAGAAATAGTTGTTTTTCTGGATACACATGGACATCACCATATGATCAACATGGAAATCAGATTGATTGTATTATTTGCAGCCAAAGATGGAGAAGCTCTATACACTCAGCAAAAATAAGACCAGGAGCAGACTGTGGCTCAGATCATGAATGCCTTATTGCCAAATTCAGACTTAAATTGAAGAAAGTAGGGAAAACCACCAGAGGAGAAGGTGATGGCACCTCACTCCAATACTCTTGCCTGGAAAACCCCATGGATGGAGGAGCCTGGTGGGCTGCAGTCCATGGGGTTGCAAAGAGTTGGACACGGCTGAGAGACTTCACTTTCACTTTTCACTTTCATGCATTGGAGAAGGAAATGGCAACCCACTCCAGTGTTCTTGCCTGGAGAATCCCAGTGATGACGGAGCCTGGTGGGCTGCTGTCTATGGGGTTGCACAGAGTCAGACATGACTGAAGCGACTTAGCAGCAGCAGGGAAAACCACTAGACCATTCAGGTATGACCTAAATCAAATCCCTTATGATTATACAGTGGAAGTGATAAGTAGATTTAAGGAACTAGAACTGACAGATACAGTGCCTGATAAACTATGGATGGAGGTTTGTGACACTGTACAGGAGCCAGGGATTAAGACAATCCCCATTGAAAAGAAATGCAAAAAAGCAAAATGGCTGTCTAGGGAGGCCTTACAAATATCTGTGAAAGAAAAGAAGCGAGAAGCAAAGGAGAAAATAAATTATATTCCCATTTGAATGCAGTGTTCCAAATAGCAAGGAGAGATTAAAAAAAGCATTCCTCAGTGATCAGTGCAAGGAAATAGAGGAAAACAATAGAATGGGAAAGACATAGATCTCTTCAAGAAAATTAAAGATACCATGGGAACATTTCATGCAAAGATGGACTCAATAAAGGACAGAAATGGGATGGACCTTACAGAAGCAGAAGATATTAAGAAGAGGTGGCAAAAATACACAGAAGAACTGTACCAAAAAGATCTTCATGACCCAGATAATCATAATGGTGTGATCTCTCACCTAGAGCCAGACATCCTGGAATGAGAAGTCAAGTGGGCCTTAGAAAGCATCACTATGAACAAAGCTAGTGATGGAATTCCAGTTGAGCTGTTTCAAATCCTGAAAGATGATGCTGTGAAAGTGCTGCACTCAATATGCCAGCAAATTTGGAAAACTCAGCAGTGGCCACAGGACTTGAAAAGGTCAGTTTTCATTCCAATCCCAAAGAAAGGCAATGCCAAAGAATGCTCAAACTACTGCACAATTGCATTCATCTCACTCACTAGTAAAATAATGCTCAAAATTGTCCAAGCCGGTCTTCAGCTATTTACAAGCCATGAACTTCCTGATGTTCCAGCTAGTTTTAGAAAAGGCAGAGGAACCAGAGATCAAATTTCCAACCTCTGATGGATCATTGAAAAAGCAAGAGAGTTCCAGAAAAACATCTATTTCTGCTAGATTTCAGGTACTGTCTGATTATAGATCAGATTATGACTAAAATAGTTAAGGCACATTGTTGTATTAAGTGGAACTCTGGCTTCCAGATAATAACATGATTTTAGTAATTATTGGATCATTAAAGCACTTGATGCCCAAGACCCTTATTTGGCATGTTGAGTTTCATAAAGTTAAATAACCAAAAGAAATAAGTGACATCTAAGGGATGAAGTGTCTTCAGGGAGAGCAAGAGCAGAAAGTGGCTCAGAGTAGGCTAATGCGTGGCCTAGGTAATACATTCACATGGAAAATCTCCTTCCCATTCTTATCTTCATCTGCAAAGACAGGGGCTCTGTATGCCATAGAGAACACCTTGATAGCTCTCAAGACGGTGGACTAGAAGGACATGCACTTATCTTCACCTGCAAGAACTCCAAAATTATAACTCGCTGTTGAACAACCATCAAGAGGGGAACGTTGGATATGCCACATCGAAGGGCAAATGAAAAGCCCTAGAAGTAAGGTAGGAGAGGCAAAACAGTGTTTAAAATCAAACCCATCACCCACCAGAGATTCTCAGAGGGTTCAAACAAGACCTTGTGCACACCAGGGCTTAGAGACCCCACAGAGACTGCAACAGAATTGTGCTTGAATCTCCTGCAGAGGTACAGGTTAGAAGTGGTCTGCTGCAGGGACAGAGGCTCTGGGTGCAGCTACCTTGGTAACACAGCTTGTAGCATAAGCCCTCTTGGAGGAGGCTGCAATTAACCCCACCATATAATCATGAACCAGATGGCCCACAAACTGCAGAATAATTATACCAAAGAAAGTCTCACACTGTTAAGAGAATTCTAGAGCCCACAACAGATTCTCCAACCTGGGGATATGGCAAAGGGATTGAGAACTCTCAGAATTTTACTTTGGAGGCACTGGGATTTGATTACAGAACATACACAGGACCAGGGAAACAGACTCTTGGAAGGCACAAACAAAACCTTGAGTACACCAGGACACAGGAGAAAGGGGCAGTGACCCCACAAGAGACTGACCCAGAATTGACTGTAAGTGTCCAAGAGTCTCTGGCAGAGGTGTGTGTCAGCAGTGGCTTGCTGCAGTGTTGGGGGTACTGAATGCAGCAGGGCAGGCATGGAACCTTTTGAATGAGGTTGCCATTATCTTCATTCATGATATACTCTGCATATAAGTTAAATAAGCAGAGTGACACTATATAGTCTTGAAGTACTCCTTTTGCCATCGAGAACCAATCTGTTGTTCCATGTTGAGTTCTAACTGTTGCTTCCTGATCTGCGTACAGATTTCTCAAGAGGCAGGTCAGGTGGTCTGGCATTCCAATCTCTTTCAGAATTTTCCACAATTTGTGGTGGTCCACACAGTCAAAGGCTTTTGCACAGTCAATAAAGGAGAAATATATGTTTTTCTGTACTCTCTTGCTGTTTCAACGATCCAAGGAATGTTGGCAATTTGATCTCTGGTTCCTCTGCCTTTTCTAAAACCAGCTTGAACATCTGGAAGCTCACTCTTCATGTGAACCCCATGAACAATATGAAAAGGTAAAAAGATATGACACTGAAAGATAAATGCACCAGGTTGATGGTTGCCTGATATGCTATTGGAGAAGAGTGGAGAAATAACTCCAGAAAGAATGAAGAGAGTGCCGAAGCAAAAACACCTCTCAGTTGTGGATGTGACTAGTGATGGATGTAAAGTATGATGTCATAAGGAGCAATATTGCATAGGAGCATAAAATGTTAGGTCTATGAATCAAGGTAAATTAAGAGTGGTCAAGCAGAAGATGGCAGGAGGGAACATTGGCATTTTAAGAATCAGTGAGTAAAATGGACCAGAATGGGTGAATTTAATTCTGATGACCATTATATCTACTACTGCGGGAAAGACTCACACAGAAGAAATGGACTAGCCCTCATAGTCAAAAAAAGAGTCTGAATGTAGTACTTGTTTCCAATCTCAAAAATGACAATGATCTCTGTTATTTTCCAAGGCAAAAATTTCAATATTACAGTAATCAAAGTCTATGCCCCAATCAGTAGAGCTGAAGAAGCTGAAGTTAAAATATTTTATGAACACCTACAAGACCTTCTAGAACTAATATACCAGAAAGAAGTACTCTTCATTAAAGGGGACTGGACTGCAAAAGAAGGAAGTTAAGAGATACCTGGCTGCTGCTGCTGCTAAGTCGCTTCAGTCGTGTCCGACTCTGTGCGACCCCATAGATGGCAGCGAACCAGGCTCCGCCATCCCTGGGATTCTCCAGGCAAGAACACTGGAGTGGGTTGCCATTTCCTTCGTCAATGCATGAAAGTGAAAAGTAAAAGTCAAGTCGCTCACTTGTGTCCAACTCTTCACAACCCCATGAACTACAGCCTACCAGGCTCTTCCACCCATGGGATTTTCCAGGCAAGAGTATTGGAGTGGGGTAACAGGCAAATTTGGCCTTGGAGTACAAAATGAAGCAGCACACAGGATAACAGAGTTTTACCAGGAGAATGTACAGGTCATAGGAAACACACTCTTCCAACACCACAAGAGAAGTCTCTACATATGACATAACCAAATAATCAACACAAAAATTGGATTGATTATATTGTTTGTTGCTAAAGATGGAGAAGCTCTATACAGTCAGCAAAAACAAGACAGAGAGCGGACTGTGGCTCAGACTGTGAACTCCATGTGGCTAAATTCAGACTTAAAAAAAAAAAAAAGAAGAAAAGAAAACCACTAGGCCATTCAGGTATGACTTAAATCAAATCCCTTGCAATTATACAGTGGGAGTGACAAAAGGATTCAAGAGATTAGATCAGATAGAGTGGTTGAAGAACTATGGATGGAGATTTGTGACATTGTACAAGAGGCAGTGATCAGGCCCATCTCCAAGAAAAACAAATGCAAAAAACACAACACGGTTGTCTGAGGATGCCTTACAAATAGCTGAGGTTAGAAGAGAAGTGAAAGGCAAAGAAGAAAAGGAAGATATGTCCATTTAAATGAGGAGTTCAAAAAAAAAAAAAAAACCAGCAAGGAGAGATAAGAAAGCCTTTCTCAGCGATTGATGCAAACTAATAGAGCAAAGTGATAGAATGGCCAAGACTAGAGGTCTCTTAGAGAAAATTAGAGATACCAAGGGAATATTTCATGCAAAGATGGGCACAATAAAGGACAGAAATGGTATGGACATAGCAGAAGCAGAAAATGTCAAGAAGAGGTGGCAAGAATACACAGAAGATCTATTCAAAAAAGACCTTCATGACACTGATAACCATGAAGGTGTGATCACTCACTTAGAGCCAGACATCCTGGAAATCAAAGTCAATTGGATCTTAGGAAGCATCACTGCAAACAAAGCTAGTGGACATGATGGAATTCCAGTTGAACTGTTTCAAATCATAAAAGATTATGATGCGAAAGTGCTGCACTGAATATGCCAGCAAATTTGGAAAACTCAGCAGTGGCCACAAGATTGGAAAAAGTCAGTTTTCATTCCAATCCCAAAGAAGGGCAATGCCAAAGAATGCTCACACTACTGCACAATTGCACTCATCTCACACACAAGTAAAGTAATATTCAAAACTTTCCAGGCCAGGCTTCAACAGAGCGTGGACCATGAACTTCCAGATTTTCAAGCTGGATTTAGAAAAGGCAGAAGAATCGGATCAAATTGCCAACATCCGTTGGATCACAGAAAAAGCAAGTGAGTTCCAGAAAAACATCTACTTCTACTTTTTTGATTATGCCAAAGCTTTTGACTGTGTGAATCACAACAAAGTGTGGATAATTCTTCAAGAGATGGGAGTACCAGACCATCTTCCATGCCTCCTGTGAAATCTATATGCAAGTAAAGAAGCAACAGTCACAACTGGCCATGGAAAAACAGACTGCTTCCAAGTTGGGAAAGGAGTACGTCCTGTCTGTATATCACCCTGCTTATTTAAGTTATATGCGGAATACATCATGGGCAATGCTGGGCTGAATGAAGCACTGCAGGAATCAAGATTGCTGGGATAAATATCAGTAATGTCAGATATGCAGATTCTAACATCCTTATGGCATAAAGTGAAGAGAAACTAATGAGCCTTTTGATGAAAGTGAAAGTGGATAGTAGAAAAGCTGGCTTAAAACTCAACATTCAACAAACGAAGATCATGGCTTCTGGACCTATCACTTCATGGCAAATAGATGAGGAAACAATGAAAGATGTTATTTTCTTGGTCTCCAAAATCTTGCAGATTCTGACTGCAGCCATGGTATTAAAAGATGCTTACTCCTTGGAAGAAAAGCTATGAACCACCTAGACAGCATATTAAAAAACAGAGACATTGCTTTGCCAACAAAGTCCATCTACTCTAGACTATGGTATGATTTTTCCAGTAGTCATGTATGGGTGTGAGATTTGAACTATAAAGAAAGCTGCACAAAAGAATTAATGCTTTTCAACTGTGGTGGTGAAGACTCTTAAGAGTCTCTTGGACAGCAAAAAGATCAAACCAATCAATCCTAAAGGAAATCAGTCCTGAATATCGATTGGAAGGACTGAAGCTAAAACTCTAATACTTTTTACACCTGAGAATTGACTCATCAGAAAAGAGCCTGATATCAGGAAAGGTTGAAGGCAGGAGAAGGTCACGACAGAGAATGGGATGATTGGATGGCATCACTGACTCAACAGACATGAGTTTGAGAAAGCTCCAGTAGTTGGTGATGCACAGGGAAGTCTGGTGTGCTGCAGTCCATGGAATGCAAAGAGTTGGACACAACTGAGTGAATGAACTGAACTGAACTGAAAGAATAAAGAAACATGAGGCCCTGAAGGATGGGCAAGTCTTATTTTACTTTATCTATATTGTTTTAAATATCATACTCCAACGAAGAAGTCATGAATAGGTCCTGAACTTACCTTAAATATATTATGTATTTGGTTTATCATTAATATATTGATTAGTTTTCCTAATGGGACTACAGCATAGATCTTTATCCTAAAAAAAACTTTTCCAAACATTGTAGGTGATGAACACTATACCCTGTATGTAATAAAACCCTTGCATTTTCTTCTTCTTTTTTTTTTTTTTGGTTGTTTGTTTGTTTTTTTTTAGTAGAGAATATTCTGCTTTTGGTCCATATGTCAAGTCTTCTGGGGGAAATTAGCAATCATCATGATTATTGAAAAATGCCCCCCCCTTTTTTTCCTATAAACTTAAATGCTAACCACAAAGGCTACTTTAATCTAAAGAAACATACATGAATTTAAAAGTAATCTCAAGACCATGAAAGAAAATGAATTCTGCATTTATCCAATGTCAGTAGAAAATATTTAAGTACAGATAAATTAATTTTATATGGGTGTTACAGATAACGTTTACATTTAAATAAGATTCAAAAAGTTAAACAGCTGATAATATGCTTCCCTTTTAAATTAACTTGCTGACTTTGTTTTTTAAAAAAGGATTGCTAAAAGTAATCACAGTACCATGAGTAACTCATCGTGTAGTTGCTGCCAAGAATAAGTGTGTGTTTGCATATATCTCAGGTGCCAGAAGAACTTGGATGAGAGCTGTTGCCCTTATAGCTGCTAAAGGATTTATCTTCTCTTCTCTGAGAACTCTTTGAATTTTCCGAAGTTGGTCTCAGTTTTTGTCTTGAAGTGAGAGTTCTTTTTTTTTTTAATATAAATGTATTTATTTAAATTGGAGGTTAATTACTTTACAATATTGAATTGGTTTCACATACATCAACATGTATCTGCCACAGGTATACATGTGTTCCCCATCCTGAACCCCCCTCCCACCTGCTTCCCCATACCATCCCTCTGGGTCGTCTCAGTGCACCAGCCCCAAGTATCCAATATCATGCATTGAACCTGGGCTGGCGACTTGTTTCATATATGATATTATACATGTTTCAATGCCATTCTCCCAAATCATCCCACCCTCTCCCTCTCCCACGGAGTCCAAAGAGAGTTCTAATGATCATGAAAAGAAAGAGACCATTTTTTAACTGAATATCAAAGTAAGATATGGCTTACTCCATGTTCAACTATATCTGTAAAAACTTGAAGTCCAAGTGTTAGTGCAATTAAATGAAATCAGTCAAAAACATTTTTCAGGGATATAGATACAAGAGGAGAAAACCACTATCCTTAGACATGTTCTTCCCATCCTTAGCCACCCAGATCAACCCATTCTGATGGCTTACAGTCAAAAGAACTTCCTCGTTTGTGGCTGCTTCCCTTAAATAATTTTAAACTCTCCATTTCCATTCTGATGTCTGTGTCATAAGCTTCTCTATCTTTTTTCACTGTAATGAAACTTCTGCCACACAAGAGCCCTGAGTGGTCAAGCCTG
>SJYQ01091653.1:40654-52753 GCA_006410935.1 Redunca redunca | reverse complement strand
ACTTTCACTTTTCACTTTCATGCATTGGGGAAGGAAATGGCAACCCACTCCAGCATTCTTGCCTGGAGAATCCCAGGGATGGTGGAGCCTGGTGGGCTGCCGTCTATGGGGTTTGCACAAGAGTTGGACACAACTGAAGTGACTTAGCAGCAGCAGCAGCAGCAAAGTAGATAAATCTGATAATTTCAGACACAGGGAAACACCCATGAAACAACCCATCAGCACAGTGAAGAGGGGGCCATTCATCATCCCTGAAAGTTTTCCTCAGGCTTCTTTGCAGTCCTTCCTTCCACCACCCTGCCCCCAGGTAACCACTAATCTGCTGTCACTGTACATTAGTTGCATTTGCCAGAATTTTATCTAAATGGAGCTATATAGTGTGGAATCTTTGTGTCTGTTTTTTTTTTTAAACTCAGCTTAATTTCATCCATATTGTTGCATGTATTGACAATTCATCCATTGTTTTTGCTGAATGACTAGGTCACACTGTAGGGATATCTTTAACTTTTAAAGAAACAACCAAAGTTTTTCCCCAAGTAAACCATTTACATTCCCACCAGCAGTGCATGGGGGTCCCAAGTTCTCCACATCCTCAATGCTTGATATGGTGAGTCTTTTTCACTCTAGCTCTTCTTACAGATGTGTAGTGTAGCTCCTTATATCAATAGTTTTATTTTATATTTCCCTGATGAGTATCTTTTTGTGTGCTTGTTTGCCATTTGTATATCTTCTTGGTTAAGTTAACATCTTATGCTCATTCTAAAGCGTGGGTTGTTTTTTTATTATTGAGTTTTGAGAGTTCTTTATATATTGTGGATACAAGTCCTACATCAGATGATTATTTGCCAATACTTTCTTCCAATCAGTAGCTTGTTTTTGTTTTTGTTTTCCCATTTTTTTGTAGTGCATTTTGAAGGGCAGAAGTTTTTGATGAAGTCCAACTTGTTGATTTGTTCTTTTGCGGGTTGTGCTTTTTGGTATTGCATATAAGAGATCTTTGCCTTATCCAAGATCGCTAAGGTTTTTTTTTTTTTTCTTATGTTTTAATCAAGAAGTTTTATAGTTTCAGGTTTTACATTTAATCTATAATCTAGTTTGATTTAATTTTTATATATGATGTAAGGTATGACTTGAAGTTCATTTCTGCATATAAATGTCTAATTGCTCCAGCATGATATATGGTAAAAATGATCACTGAATTCTCTTTGCTGAACATCAGTTGTTCTGTATGTGTGGTTCTATGTCTGGACTCACTGACTCATCTATCTTTATAACAGTACCACACTGCCTTGATCACTGTCGCTTTGTAATAAATCTTCTTGTTCAGTCACCAAGTTGTGTCTGACTCTTTTGTGACCCCATGGACCCCCAGGCTCCTGTGTCCGTGGGATTTTCCAGGCAAGAATACTGGAGTAGGTTGCCATTTCTTGAAGTCACTGTAAATCCTTCAACTTTGTCCTTTTTCAAAGTTGTTTTGGATGTTCCAGGTCTTTTCCATATAAATTTTAGAACAACTTTGTTCACTTTTCACAAAAAAGCCTACTGGGCTTTGATTGGGCTGCATCAGATATTTAGATCATTTCAGGGAGAACTGACAACAGTACTGAGTCTTCTGACCCATGAGAACCGTGTGTCTCCCCATTTATTAGTTGTTGCTCAGTTGCTGAGTCGTATCCAGCTCTTGGTGACTCCGTGGACTGCAGCACACCAGGCTCCCTCCTCTGTCCTCCACTATCTCCCGGAGTTTGCTCAGGTCTTCTTTAACTTCTCTCAGCAGTGTTTTGTAGTTTTCAGTGTATATCTTCTACATCTTTTATCAGGTTCACCTCCAAGTATTTCTATTTTTTCAATGCTATTGTAAAAGCTATTCTTTTTTCAATTTCAGTTTGTACTTTTCCACCGCTAGTATATAGGATTCAATTGATTTTTTTATATACTGAAATTGTATCCTGCAACCTCACCAAACTCATTTGTTAGCTTCCATTGGATTTTTACATATATCATGTTGTCCGTGAACAAAGACCGTTTACTTCTTCCTCTCCAATCTAGCTGCCTTTTATTTCTCTTACTTGCCTTATTGTACCAGTAGCACCTCAAGGACAGTGCTGAACAGAAGCAGGGGTAGTGGGACCTCCCTGGTGGTCCAGTGGCTAAGACACCTCACTCCTAGTGCAGGGGGCCGGGGTTCCATTCCTGGTCAGGGAACAAGATATCACATGCTGCAACTAAGAGAGCCCACACACTGCAAGGAAGATTGAAGACCTGAGTGGCCTAAGACCAGGTGCAGCCAAACAAATAAATACTTGGAAAAGAAAAGGAGAACAAGCAGCGGCTGGAGGAGCGGACATGGCTGTCTTGTTACTGAATGTGGGAGGAAAGCATTCAGCCTTTCACCATCAAGTGTGATGGTGGCTTCAGGTTTCCTGTAGGTGCCTTTAGGTCTCTGCTCCAGTAAATTGCTACTCTTCATATTCATCGACCAGACTGTCCGATTTGGGGGATAGTAATTTGCCCTAAGTCCTCACTTCTCCTACAGATTCTGGAAGAGTTGCTGATTTTTCAAAGTGTTTAGCCTTTTACTTGTTGTCGGCAAGGTGTGGTGACATCCACGCCCCTTACATGCAAAACCAGATGCTGATTTGTTTTTGAATACTCAGCTATTTTGCATTCCTTGGATGAACCCCACTGGATCATGATGCATTGTCCTTTTATATAGGTTTGGATTTGGATTTGCTAAAATTTAGAGTTTCTGCATAAATGCTCACTCCTTATCGGTCTGTAGTTTTTTCTTTAATGGCTTTCTTTCTTTCCTTTTCTTTTTGACCAAAATTGTAAAGTGGCCCTCATAGGATGAGCTGGGAAATATTATGTCCTTTAAAATTTTCGGAGTGAGTTATTTCTTCCTTAATGTCTGCTAGCATTCGCCAGTGAAGTCATCTAGGCTTGGAGTTTTCTTGGTAGGAATTTTTTTTTTTTTTATTAATTTGTTTTATTGAAGTATCGTTGATTTACAATGTTGTCTTAATTTTCACTGTGCAGCAAAGTGATTCAGTTATATATAAATATATATTCTTCACGTTCTTTGCCATTCTGTTTTATCATAGGATATTGAATATAATTCCCCGTGTTATACAGTAGGACCTTGCTGCTTATCCATCCTGTACATAATAGCTTGCATTTGCTGATCCCACACTCCCAATCCGCCCTTCCCCCAGCTCCCCTCCCCTCTGGCAACCACAACTCCTTTCTCTATGTCTGCGAATCTGTTTCTGTTTCACAGATGAGTTCATTCGTGTCATATTCTAGAGTCCACACATAAGTGACATGACATGGCAGTTGTCTTTCCCTGTCTGACTTACTTCACTTAGTATGATAATCTCTGGGTCCGTCCAGGTTGCTGCAAATGGCATTATTTCATCCTTTTTCGTGGCTGAGTAATATTCCACTGTATATATGTACCACATCCTCTTTATCCATTCATCTGTTGATGGACAGGTTGTATCCATGTCTCGACAACTGTAAATAATGCTTCAGAGAACATTAGGGTGCATGCATCTTCAAATAATAATTTTGTTTGGATATACACCCAGGAGTAGGATTGCAGGATTACACGGCAACTAGTTTTCTGAGGAACCTCTGTACTATTTTCCATAGTGGCGGCTGCTGCTGCTGCTGCTAAGTCACTTCAGTCATGTCCAACTCTGTGCAACCCCATAGACGGTAGCCCACCAGGGTCCCCTGTCCCTGGGATTCTCCAGGCAAGAACACTGGGTTGCCATTTCCTTCTCCAATGCAGGAAAGTGAGAAGTGAATGTGAAGTCGCTCAGTCGTGTCTGACTCTTTGCAACCCCATGGACTGCAGCCTACCAGGCTCCTCTGCCCATGGGATTTTCCAGGCAAGAGCACTGGAGTGGGTTGCCATTGCCTTCTCCAATAGTGGCGACACCAACTTACAAATTGATGGGAATGTTTTAAATTATACATTGAATTTCTTTACTATATACAGAGTATCTCTTTCTTCCTGTGTGAGCTTTGATAGTTTGTATTTTCCAAGAACTTTGTCAATCTCACTTATACTTTCAAATTTACTGGAATAAAATTATCATAGTATTATCATCCTTTTGCTTCCTATAGAATCTTTAGTGATGTTACCTCTTATTCTTGATATTGGTAATTCTTTTCTTCTCTTTCATGATCAGTCTGGCTGGATGCCTATCAATTTATCGATCATTTCAAAGAACCAGCTTTCAGTTTTAATAATTTTCTTTAGTGTTTTCTGTTTGTAGTTTCATCAGTTTCTGCTTTGATCTTTATTATCTTCCTTCTGCTTACTTTGGGTTTAATTTGTTCTTTTTAGAATATCTTAAAATATTACAAAGCTGAGGTAACTGACTTGAGAACTTTTCTCTTGTCTAATGTGGATGTTTAGTGCTATAAATTTCTCCCTAATACTGCTTTGCTGGCATCCCATACATTTTGCCATCTCGTGTTTTTATTTTCATTCAATTCAAAATACTCTCTAATTTCCCTTTTGCTCTCTTCTTTGACCCATGGGTTACTTAGAACTGTATTATTTAGCTTCCACATGTCTGAGAGTTCCTACGTATCTTTTGGTTATTGCCTTGTAATTTAATTTACCGTGGTCAGAGAATATACTTTGAATGACTTAAATTCTTTGATATTTATCAAGACTTGCTTTATAGTCTACGACGATGGTCTCCAACCTTTTTGGCACCAGGGGCCAGTTTCGTGGGAGACAATTTTTTTCATGAACCGGGTGCAGGAGATGATTTCAGGATGATTCAAGCGCATTACATTTATTGCGTTCGATTTGTTGAGATCGAACACCACGGTTGCTCTGACAGGAGATGGAGCCCTGGCGGTGATGTGGGTGTTGAGGAGAGCTGTAAATACAGATGAGGCTTCGCTCACTCACCCACCACTCAATCCTGCTGGTCCTACGAGGTGGACTGTGGCCCAGGGGTCGGGGACCTCTGGTCGAGAATATGATCTAAGTCGGGGACCTCTGGTCGAGAATATGATCTATGTCGGGGACCTCTGGTTGAGAATATGATCTATGTCGGGGACCTCTGGTTGAGAATATGATCTAAGTCGGGGACCTCTGGTTGAGAATATGATCTATGTCGGGGACCTCTGGTTGAGAATATGATCTAAGTCGGGGACCTCTGGTTGAGAATATGATCTAAGTCGGTTTGTTCCAGGTGCAATTGAAAAGAGTGTGTATTCTGCTGCCGTTGGGTCGAATGTTCTGTGAATGTCAATCAGGTCAAGGTGAATGACTGTTGTTCAAATCTATTTGGGTACTCATTTTCCTACTTGTTCTATCAATTAGCAAGTTGGGGGTATTGCAATCTCCCACTATAACTGTGGTCCTGTCTATTCCTCACTGTGGTTTTCTCAGATTTTGCTCAAATATTTTAAAGCTATGATACTGGTGCATTAACATTTAAGATTGCAATGCCTTCTTGATGGATTGCTTATCCTTATGAAATTATTTTCTTTATCCCTGGTAACATTCTTTGTTCTGAAATCTACTTGTTTGATATTATTACAGCCACTTCAGTCTTCTTTTGATTAACGTTAGCATAGTTTATGTTTTCTCACCCTTTGACTTTTAAGGAATTTGTGTTTTTACACTTAAAGACATTTCCTGTAGGCAGTATATAGTTGAAATTTACCTTTATATCTGCCTTTTGTTTTATTTTTAGATAATTTACAATAATGAGATTATTAATATGGTTAGGTTTAAATCTATCATTTGTTAATTTCTACTTCTGTCCCATCAGTTTTTTTGTTCTCTTTTCCCTTTCTTTATGCCTTTTTTTAAAAAATAATAATTTTATTTGTTTATTTTTGGCTGTCCTAGGTCTTCGCTGCGGCACAAGCCTTTCTCTAATTGTGGTGCGTGGGCTTCTCAGTGCAGTGCCTTCCCTTGTTGCAGAGCCCGGGCTCTAGGGTGCTTGGACTCCGTAGCTGCGGCTCCCCGGCTCTAGACTACAGGTTCCGTAGTTGTGGTACACGGGCTTAGTAGCTCCATAGCATCTGGGATCTTCCCAGATCAGGCATCAAGCGCATGTCTCCTGCACTACCACTGACCCACCAGGGAAGCCCTTTTTAGGCCTTCTTTTGGGTTAATTGAAAATTTCCATTTTATCTCTTTGGATGGCTGATAAGCTATGATTCTTTGAGTATTTTAGTAGTTGCTTCTGGGTTTTTAGCATACATCATTAAACTACCCCAGTCTACTTTTAAGTGATATGATAACACTTTGCATATAGTATAAGAACCTTACAATAATATACTTCTGTTTTTCTCTCTCAACTTTTTCAACTTTTGTACCATCATTGTCATACATTTTACTTTTATATATGTTATAAACACAACATTATATTATTTTGTTTAAACAGTTATCTTTTAAAGAGATTTAAATAATGAGAAAATTATGTATTATCCTCATAGTTAGCATTTTGGGCACTGTTCATTCGTTCATGTAAATCCATATTTCTTTCTGGTGTCATTTTTCTTTTGGCCTGAAGGACGTTTTATGAAAAAAAAAATTGCTTGTAGCAGTCACTTCCTGTTGACGACTTCCTTCTGTTTTTGTATGTCTGGAAATGTCTTTATTTGCTTTCATTTTTGCAAGTTATTTTTGCTGGGTATAGAATTCTAGGTTACTTTAGAGATGTTCTACTTTAAAGATATTGCTCTGCTGACTGACTTCCTTTGTTTCCAGTAAGAAATATGATGTAATCCTTATCTTTATCTCCATATATAATGCATCTTTTCCCCCACCTTTGGCTACTTTAAAAACTTTATCACTGGTTCTGACTAATTTGTTTAAAATGTGCCTTGGTAAAGTAGACTTCATGTTTCATGTGGTTAACGGAACTTCTTGGATCTGTGTAATTATTGTTTTTGTCAACTTGGAAAATTCTGGGCCATTAATTCTTCAAATACTTTTTCAGCCCCTTTCTCTGTTGGAAACTAATTTCACAAATATTAGGTCACTTGAAATTGCCCCATAGCTCACTGATGCTTTTAAAGATTTTTTGTTGTTCTTGTGTTTCATTTTGGAGAGTTTCTATTACTAAGTTGCCAAGTTCACTTTTTCTTCTTTAATGAAATTTAACTCAGTGTATTTTTCAACCTATATCTTGTAGTTTCATCTCTAGGGGATTGGCTNTTTCATTTTGGAGAGTTTCTATTACTAAGTTGCCAAGTTCACTTTTTCTTCTTTAATGAAATTTAACTCAGTGTATTTTTCAACCTACATCTTGTAGTTTCATCTCTAGGGGATTGGTTTGGTTCTTTAAAAAACATCTTCAAGTTTCTACTTGACTTTTAGAACATCTGAAATAGTTATAATAACTGTTTTACCATTCTTGTCTACTAATTCTAACATCTGCATCAGTTTTAATTGATTGATTTTTCTTCTCATTATGGGTTTTGTTTCCTTGCCTCTTTGACTGTGTGTCTGAGAATTTTTAACTGGATTATTTGAATGTCAGACACTGTGATTTTTGTCTCATTGGGTGCTGGATATTTTGTATTCCTGTAACAATTCTTTAGAGTCCCTTGGACTGCAAGGAAAGCAAACCAGTCAATCCTAAAGGAAATCAACCTTGAATATTCATTGGAAAGACTGTTGTTGAAGTTGAAGCTCCAATATTTTGGCCACCTGATGTGAAGAGCTGACTCAGTGGAAAAGCCCCTGATGCTGGGAAAGATTGAAGGCAAAAAGGAGAAGGGAGCAGCAGAGGATGAGATGGTTGGATGGCATCACTGACTCAGTGGACATGAATTTCAGCAAACTCTGGGAGATAGTGGAGGACAGAGGAGCCAGTCTATGGGGTTGTGAAGAGTCAGACATGACTTAGCATTGAACAACAACAGGTGATTCTTGAGCTGTGTTCTGTTATGTCATTGAGTTACTTGGAAACAGTTTGATCCTCTTGAGTTTTGCTTTCAAGGTTAATTAGGTGGGAGCATTGATCAACCTAGGGCTAATCATTCTCCATTATTGAGAAGGACCACTCTGTGTTCCCTATGCGACATCTGTGACAATCAGTCTGAATGTTGGGAATAGATGATTAATAATCAACCAAAATTTGTGGGGGACCTTCTGAAGCTCTCCAGAGTGCTGTCTCTGTGCAGCTGTCTCTCTAGGGAATTCCAGCTGCCCTGATCTCCTTGGACTGCCAGCAACTTCTCCTTAACCAGGGGGTCTTCTGGGTTTCTCTCCCTTCCTCCATGACTTAGAAACTCTTTCGAGGCAGTAATCCAGGCAATTGTAGGGTTCCTCTCATTTATTTTCCACTTTTCATATATCACTGACCTTTACTGCCTGATGTCAGTGTCTTGAAAACTGCTGTTTCATATAGCTTGTCCATTTTTTGGCTTGTTTTAAGCAGGAGGGATGTGGTCAGTCCTTGTTGCCTTGTCTTAGCCAGAAGTGGACTGCATCTCAGACAGCTCCTCAGATATGGTTGGATAAACATTCTATCACTCCTGGGAATCTCAGTAAGATTTGATTAAGCGTGGGAGAGGGTAATAACTCTGCCAGTCACAGTATGCCTGAGTCTCATTTTTGGTGACTTTACCACCTTGAAACTTCCTGGGGTTCACATGAATGGAATTTCGCCCAAATGAAACTGTGTCCACAAAGAGAACTCATGCACACCCTTCCTCAGGACTTCTTTCTGCCTCGTGTTTATCCTGGAGCCTCTTCCCTGATCACAGGGTTTGGGGGCTATGCTCCCTGCTCCCTCTCAGTCTCCAGAGGACCCCACTGACCAACCCCCCCCGCCACACCCCCACAAGCATGGATCTGAGGCTATAGGTGGCCATACTCAGTGGAGTGGGGATTCCTACTGAGCAGAGGCCATGCTCAGCGAGGACTGTCAAAGTCTGGGTGGACTGGAGCACAGGAAGGTTGGCTGAGTCCTCTGGTTGAGATCCAGAAGTGCCTGTCTCTTGAGCAGTCTCTCATGACCCTACCATACCTGGGTCACCAGCCCATCCCTCTGTCTAGAGCTGTCCCCTAGGGGTTGCATTTTGGGGAAATCGGGTAACAGGCAATCAAACACACAGCCTTGGGGCAGAACAATCCAGCAGTACCCACCCCCTGATTCCAGCCCCTCCTTATCTCAGCTGTCACCCGGGGTCTCTGTTAACCCAGATGTAACGACGACCGTAAGACTCGACAAGGGGGGGTACAGACAGCCTGACCTCAGATGGAAGCCACACTTCCCTAGCTGGGCTAAGAGTCGAAAGAAACAAGACATATTATATATCCAAGTAGACGTTGCATCCAACCCATGAAATCAAATGGAGTTGACTGAATGGGATATGAGATATCCAACTTTCCCTTTCATATGAGAAATCTGTTTTATTTTTAGGAACACGTTTTTTTGGTTTTTTTGCTCTATGGGCAAGTTTTTTCCTTCACATTTATTCCCAGGGTCTGGGGTAGTTCCCTCCTGTACAGGAGAAGCAAACTGGCCCTTCTGCCCCAGCCAGTCCAGACAAATCCAGCAAGAAGAGCCAGGAAGGAAGGATGAGAGACCTCAGGTTCCTATCTTCCAGAAACCACAGAGCAACCAATCACCGCCCTGAGTGCCCACGGTGGCTGAGGGAGGCTCAGACGAGCAGAGGGCAGGGAAAGCACAAAGGAAACAAGGGAATGCCGTGGCCATCAGCATGAGGGCCGGGCTGGCCCAGGGACAGAAAGTCAGAGGAAGGGCAGGGGGCAGCCGTCTGCCTGCTTTTCCACCTCTGATCCTTCCTGCTCCTCCTCTCCAGGCCAGAGGGGCATGGTCTTCCCAGGACAGGAAGGCAGAAGGCAGGAAAAACACACAAAGCCAGCTCTGGTGCCCTGAAAGGCCAGGATGGACCAAGCGGACGTCTGAATGTCTGCTCCGGCCTGGCGGGAGCGAGCACGCAGGGCACACGGCCCATGTCTGCCAGGACACCCGTGGGACGAGGGGTTCAGAAGGGCTGACAGGCGACAGAGCGGCCAGGAAGCACACAAGCGTTCAGAGTATGTCTGCAATCAAAGCGGGGAGGACCCCTGGTCAACTCATCAGATCTCGGGACTCTTCTGCTCCAGACTGGCCATGGCTCTCCACCGCCCTCCCAGTAAAACCAGTATCCCCACAGCCCGGAGGAGCCGGCCTCCCGCGGCCCCTGCCCTCTTGCCCTCCTCTCTGGCCCCTCCATGCTCTGCGGACACACCAGGCTCACCTGCTCGGGGCCCCTGCACGGACTGCTGGTCGGGGCTCTCTCTCCCCAGTTCACCTGCCCACCCAGCCTCTCCCTCTGGCCTCTGTTCACAGGCTACCCACTCCCACTCCACTATCTAACCCCTCAACCCCACATGCCAACCTCGATTGACTCCAATTTTTTCCCTCCATCACCCTGCTAGCACATTATCTAACTCACTTCCGTAAATTTTTGTTTGCCTGCCCCAACAGAAGGCAAGCTCCATGAAGGCCGAGTTTGGGGCTTTGCTCCTTTCGGGGTCTGTTTGAGAACTGACTTATGTGCCTGGGGTAGAACAACCTCTGGCGGATGACAAGTGTCCAAAGAACATTTGCCAAATGAGTGGCCCAACTGGACTGCCCTTCCATAGTCATGGGGCACGGGGCCCAGGCCCATGGGGGTTAGAACTCTCTGCTTGGGCTTTAGAGTCTCCAGGCCCCACAGGAGTATGCAACTGCCCTTAAAAAAAACTTTTTTTTTATTGTGATAAGAACACTTGGCGTGGGATCTGTCCTCTTGACAGGTTTTTAATTGTTGTAATTGCCTTGTTTATCCTCATATAATTCTATGTGCCCAGTGTCCATAGATTTGGGGTACAAAACCCCCAAAATGCACTGCCTTGCCTTGACTGAACCAACTCTGGGTTTCTGTTAATAAACCCAACCAAGTGACTGGTTATCTAGTTAAAAAAGGGAAAAGTGTCTTATCTCTTGATTTCCCCCAGTTTGCAGTGTTTCTCAGCCACCTTCCCTCGGTCCTTGTGAAAGCAAGCCGGTCGCTTAGCGACCCTCATCATATCTAGCCAGGCCCCCAAGGGGCAGGGAGAGGGCTGGTCTGGGAGTCCTGGACACTGGGGCTGAGAGTGAGCCTCCTCCCCGGGGACAGCCCGGAGCTTGCACACACAGGCCCCAGCCAAAGGGCAGCCACCCCCCCTCCCAGGGGGGCAGGCCAGGGGTCTTCGGGAAAAGCATCTGGGGAGGCTGAGAGCCCTGAACCGCAGCCGCCGGGAGTTAGGCAGTGAAGACAGGCAGTACGAGTCAGAGCAGCAGCCCAGGTGAGGTCAGAGGCAGAAGAGAAAGGCCGCAGGATGCGGTCACCCGATGAGCCTTGCGCTTGGGGGCATTGGACGCCAGGTTTCGGGGAGAGAGACCAGTGTGAGGGGCGTAGCATTCACTAGGGAGGCCCCTGCCCCCTGCCCCCTGCCTCCATTCTCTCACAAGCTCCGGTCACAGGGGCCCGCATGGGGGCACGCACATGGGAGTGGCCGGGATGGCTGGTGACCTAGGAGCAGGGGAGGTCGGTGGGCAAGCTGGAGGGGAAGGGTTGGGGGGGCACACCCTGCACCTGGAAAGCCGGTCCCCAGAACCAAACTGTTTTTCGAGGCCTGTAAGGAACCTCAGGTCTCTGATCCAACTTGTGGATTTTAAAGAGATTGATGGCCCAGCATGTGGAGTCAAGAGATCAAGAGGAAAGGAAGGGTCCCAGCTCCCACCATCCCAGCAGGAGGCAGCCGGGCCTACCTCTGTGTGCTCTGATTACAGATTCGGATGGAGGGGAAAGGGGATCTGGGCCCTGCTCCTCACACGGCCCATCCTCTGCTTCAAGGAAGGTGTCCTAAAGGCGGCAGGGGGGTACTGGGGGCAAAGGTCAAGCCCCCGTGGAGTGGGGTCATCGGAGGGGGAGGGGCCGCGTGCCAGGCCAAACCGCATCCAAACAAGTGATCCAGAAGGGATTGGGCGAGAAAAAAGGGAGACAAAAGCAGAAACCAGCTCGATGGAAAAAGCCCACCTAGCCCCAGAGAAGGGGTAGCCCGAGGGC
>SJYQ01091653.1:13008-35718 GCA_006410935.1 Redunca redunca | reverse complement strand
GCTCAGAGCACATCCCCTTCCCCGACCCCGGCCACCAGCCCGGCCGGCTCTGGGGCCTCTGCCTCCTGAACTTCTAGACCTGGGAGGTGGGTGGGTGAGAGGAGGACGCACCTTGACGGGAATGGCCAACCGGTTCTCCCGGAAGGACTGGAAGAGGAAACTCCGCTGCTGAGCGGCCTTCTTGATGGGCACCAGGTTCCCCGAGAGCTCAGCGAAGAGGGGCATGCCCTCCAAAACCTGCGGGAAAGAGGCAGCAGGTGGGGACATGCAGACACTCGGTCCCACTTGGCAGCCCCGGTCTCTCCCTCCCCATGACCCCAGAGGCTGTGCCCTGGGAAGCCCCACGGAGGGCTTTAGAAAGGTCATGGTAGACGCTTCTTTACTTCAAAGGGTTTTTATAATAAGCAAGACTTCCTGCCTCCCTGTGTGGTTGACCGCCACTGCTTATCAAAGGACTCCAGAACTCCACTGTTGCTGCTGCTGCTAAGTTGCTTCAGTCGTGTCCGACTCTGTGTGACCCCAGAGACGGCAGCCCACCAGGCTCCCCCGTCCCTGGGATTCTCCAGGCAAGAACACTGGAGTGGGTTGTCATTTCCTTCTCCAATGCATGAAAGTGAAAAGTGAAAGTGAAGTCGCTCAGTCGTGTCCAACTCGTAGCGACCTCATGGACTGCAGCCTTCCAGGCTCCTCTGTCCATGGGATTTTCCAGGCAAGAGTACTGGTGTGGGGTGCCATTGCCCTCTCCACTAGCAGATCATAATACGGCTCCCGAAAGCGTTTCTCTCTTTTAATGCCCATCCAGCAAGGTTTTGTTTATGCGAGTGCCAGAAATCATGCGGCATTTTAATCTCACCTATGGTATAACAATTCCTACTGTGTATATACTTTCCATGAGAAGTTACCAAGAACCCATTTGGCAGATGAGGAAACTGAGGCCCAAAGAGACACAACCCTTTGCCCAGTTAGTGCCCCAAACAGCCTTTGAGACAGGTCCCAGCCTTGGGCTCCTCCTTCTGGCCCATCAGAACCCCTGGAAGGCTCAGGACAGCCTCTGAGGCCAGATCTTGGGCAAGGTCCTTGCTTGTTACACATCTCAACCCTAGTGAGGACTCCAGGATGGGCAACAGCTTCACACCAAGGCCCCGCATGTCACGGCTCTCCCGTTTGCCCAAGGTCTCCCCTGCTTCCCCGTCTGGGCACCACCCAAACCCTGGTGTGGCAGAGAGAGTAGGACAAGTCCTTTCTCTACCATTAACTTAGCTGTGTGACCTTGGGCAGGTTACCTAATCTGCCCAGCCTGTTTCCTCATCTGTAAACTGGGGATTAGAAAAGGACACCCCTTTGTAAGAATCAGGGGAGATGATGTCACTTGAGTCTTTTTATTTTCTATTTTTTAAAAAAATTTTAAAGATTTTTTTGTCTTTGATGTGAACCGTTTTTAAAGTCTTTATTGACTTTGTTACAATATTTCCTCTGTTTCATGTTTTGGATTCTGGGCTGTGAGGCATGTGGGATCTTAGTCCCCCAACCAGGGATCGAACCCATGCCCCTGGCATTGGAAGGTGAAGTCGTAACCACTGTACCACCAGGGAAGTCCCTCAAGCACTTTTAATAGCATCTGGGAAGTGAGGATTTTAATGAATGTCAGCTCTTAGTACCACTGGGCTGACAGCCTGCTGCCTCCCTGAGAAACACAGGGCGGTGTCCTCAGCTTTGGGGTGGCCTCCCAAGGATGCTTTTCAAGAGGGACTCAGAGGGACACGCCCAGGAGCCCCTCTGCAGAGGCTGCCCTCCTGACGGCTTGGGGCTCCAGCGCCCCCTCCCCCCGACCCCTGGAGATGCCATCCCCTCGAGGCATGCGCCCGGGCGGGGCTCCCACCTCGATGTCCCTGCTCCGGGCCACCTCCACGAAGTTCTCGTGAAGCTCCAGCGTCTTGTCCACCTTGTCGTCTGTCATGCAGTAGCATCGCAGACGCCCTTCCCGGGGGTCATTCATCTTGGCGAAAATGACAAACTTGGCCATGTAGGGCACCGCAGTCAGTTCCTTGTACAGCTGGCTGGCAAAGTTCACGGCTTCAGCCGTCCGGGGGCAGTCCGACAGCCAGAACCTGAAAGGAGGGCAGCCTTGAGCCGGTCCCTAAGTGTCCAGGGTCGGGGCGTCCCCTCCATCCAACAGGACAGGCTGTGAGCAGGGCGGTGGCCGCTCAAACAGCCCTGGTGGGGGTGGGGGGGGGCGGCGCTTTCAGGTGGAAAAGGAGAGGGACAGTGGAGGACCCTTGGGCACAAGATCAGCCTGAGTGCACGGCCACTCCCAGGGACAGCACCACCCACCCTTGTGCAGGGCCCGGGGAGCCACAGGGTGGGGCCGCAGGGCGGGGTCTCACCTGGCAGAGACGTTGGTGGTGAAGGTGGCGCACTCGTTGGCATAGATGAGCTTGGTGGTCCCCGTGATGTCTTCCCACTGGGCCTGGTCGGTTCCTCCTGCCACAGGTGTAGACGGGGCTGGGGGACCGTCTCCAGAGGCCAACGCGGGGTGTGCACACCTGGCTGAGGCCCTGATCCCAGGCCCCCACCACCCTACACCCCGTAACCTCGTCCCCCCTGGGAGGACCCCCTCCTCTGGGGTCTGGGGGCTCTTCGGGAACAGGAGACTCTACCCAGAGGCAGAACCCCCATCCCTCTGAGGGCCCCATTGCTCCCCATCTCCATCCCCTCCTGTCTCCCCGGACGGCAGGACCAGGACAAAGGGGGCGCCCCTCACCGATGACGCTGCAGAGCAGCCGCAGACTGGTAGTGTCTCCCTCCCCGCTGTCCCGGGGGTTGTCCATCCAGGACGGGGGCAGCGGGATGCGGAGGCCGATGGGGCGGTGGAACTTCCGGCGCCTCGGCTCCACGGTGACGATGGGGCTGAACGTGGCCTGGTTGCCCAGGAGTTTGGTGACCAGCTCATCAGGTACAGGCTGGGCCTGTGAGGTACCCAAGGGGGATGCTCAGCCCAGAGCAGCCGAGGGGCTCATGGGCGGGGAAGAGAGCGGCTGTCATGGCAGGTTTGAAGGTCCCCTGGGGGCGGGGGGGGGCATCCTGCTGATGTCCTGCCCAGCTCCCCTGTCTGAGCCCCCACCCCCGTTTCCCTGCTGCTCCCCACTCTTCGGGGCCTTGCTCGGCATTAGGCACCTGTCCAGGGAGCCACGTGGCTTCCCCTCGATGCTGACCTGGAGGTTAAAACACGCCATCTAGGGTTTCCTGCAACTTAACGGAGCATCTGCCCTATCCCGGCCACCCAACTCTCTTCTGAGCTTAAGGTCAGAGCTCTGACGAGATTGTTTTAGGCAGTGGACCAACAGGTAGAGATGTCCTGGGGGGCATGAAGGCTATCTCCAAGGACGCAGGCTATCTCCGAAGGCCCTGACACCCTGAACCTGGTCCAGGTTGACGGTGCCCCAGCAGCCAGGGAGGGGCTGCATGCATCACCTGCAGGGCCAGCTTCACCCTCTTGGTGACCGCGTTCTCGGGGAAGGTGGCCTGCACCAGGGGCACCAGCTTGCTCGTCAGAGAGCCGCCCTCGGGGCCGATGGTGTCGTAGTCCTGGTAAAGCCGCGACATGATGACGAAGTACAGGGGGAAGTCGGTGGTGACGATGCGGCAGACGCGCTTCTTCTCCAGCTCCTCCAGGCTCCCTAGTTCTACAACCACACGCACACGCCCGCCCGCCGGTCACTGCCGCAGGCCCCCAGGGCCCCTCATCCCGGCTCCAGCGGCCCCGCCGGCAGGGGTGGGAGAGAGTCTAGGCCCGGAGCGAGCAGCACGAGGCCAGGCTGCAGGGGGCCTGTGCCATCCCGAGACTCTCAGGGCATCCCCCATCCCAGGAGGCGCGACAGCCCAGCCCCAGCGTAGCCTCAAACCCCCTCCTCCAGGAGCAAGGCGCTGCTTGGGCCCCCAGGCGCTCGCTCACCTTCATCCATCCCGTTGAGGATCTGGTCCAGGTAGCTCTCTCCGTAGCGGTTCTTGTGTTCCTTCCACACGGAGCCGTTTTCACTCCGCAGCACCACGAGCTCGCGATCCCCACGGCCTTGGGAGGCGAAGTGGGGGATCTCCACGATGACAGGGCTGGGGGGGACAGAGGGTACAGGGGAGGGGCTGGACGCAGGTGTGTGTGCCGTGTGGGCGACGGCCGTGGGCTCGGGAGGCAAGAGCAGGCAGGTGGGGGGCAGCAGGGGCCCCCCGATGGGCTGGTCCTCACAGCGGACAGACCTGCCTCAGGTTCCCGAGATGCCCCAGGACCCTCTCATCAGGTCCAACCTCACTTCGCAGGGTGCATCCTGCCACGGCCAGAATAACCCTGACCTTGGACCTGACTTTGAGTACCCATCCATGTCCTGGACAGGGGACCAAAATCCTCTGAGCCTCGGTGTCCTCCTCTGCCAGCCTAGACAGCGGCATTTCCTCGGGAGAATGGTTGTAGTCATTGCTGTTATTTAGTCACTGAGTCGTGTCTGACTCTTTGCAACCCCACAGGCTGTAGCCCACCAGGCTTCCTCTGTCCATGGGATTCTCCAGGCAAAAATACTGGAGTGGGTTGCCATGCCCTCCTCCAGGGGAGCTTCCCGACCCCAGGATCGAACCCAAATCTCCTGCGCTGCAGGCAGATTCTTTACCACTGAGCCACGAGGGAAGCGAAGAAGGACAGCTTTGAATGTCACATTTAAAGGGGAAATGAACATGAAAGGTTTTAGCTGCTCTGCAGTTGCTGGAGGAAAGACAGGGGGCGGGGGCTGAGCCAGGCCATGGATGCAGACGGGAGGTCAGGGCCTCCTGGGCCAGGCCTGTGCCAGCATGGAGCCCGTGGCGCCTGAAGGATGCAGGGTTGCCAGGAGAAGCAGGTCTGCGGCAGGAAAGGTGAGGGGGGCCTCCAAAACCGTCAGTCTTGTCCTTGGGAACAAGGCTGCAAGGCTGTCTTCTAGGAAGACCGTTTCAGAACTTAACTAAGGACCCCCAGGGGGTCCTCCAAAGTAGCTGTCTTCATCCCCTTCTAAGAGCGTCACCCAGGACCTGAGGGTGCTAAGCTCGCCCCAGGCACCAGCCTCCTATGTGTACTTAGGAGCCCAGGGGCTTCTAGTTCTGACAAGTCACGACACAGAAAAAGCAGGCGGGGTGGGGACCCTGGGCTCGCCTCCCCTCAGCCCAGGCACAGCAGGGACCAGTCAGGGGCAGGGGAGTGAACTCTCACCTCAGAAACTGGACCCCCGTGGGCCCCAGCGCAATGACCCTGCTGGCCAGGCCCTCCTCCTCGGCCAGCGGCGGCGGCGTGGGCAGCTTCTGGGGCTTCACCAGGCGGCAGGTGATGCGGGTGGGCGCCGCGCACGTCCGTGGCGGGACCACCACCCTCAGGCCGTTGTGCCGGCTGCCCCGCATGGAGCCCCCGCGGGCATCCACCATGAAGCTCACCAGGAACCTAGGGCACAGCGGGTCCGTGTCGGCCTCTCCCGGGCGGGCGGGCGAGTGGGGCCAGGGCCGGCAGCCCCTCCCAGGGCACTCACCCTGTGTGCACCGGGCTGGCCACAGGGCTGATATTGTCCGAGGTCTCTGTGGCCGGGCTGCTGGGGATCAGAGAGTCTTCATCGTACTCTTTGGACACCTGGGGACAGGGCGGGGGAAAGGCCAGCTGTTATCACCCGTGGGCCACAGCTATAGCCGATGGTCCCGGCAAGTGGACCTCTTGCAGAGGCCAGGGAGGCTCGGCCAGCCACCAAGGGCCCAGAGAAGGAGGTGCTACCTGGAACTCACTGACCCTTTGGGACAAAGCTCACCCAGAGTCTAAAAGGGAGCACAGGCCTCCTGGGACCTACACAGCCTCTCTTCGGCTCAGGACTCTGGGCCAGGCTTCCGACGCTGGAGTGAGTCCTCCTTCCCGTCCAGCCTCGGTCTCAGCTCACAGGCCATATGCATTTCTGGCCTGCCCCCTTTCCCCCTGCCCTGTGAACCCTGCCACGTGAGCGCCACGCAGCTCCTTTTCACATGCAAGTTGGCACTGGAGCCCACACCATCACCTACGAGCTGCTTGGCTCTGGGCAAGCCATGTGAACTGGGGCATCAAGGGAAAAAGAACAGACCCCCCAATCCCGGGGGCGGGGGTGCTTCCCACTTCTTTCTCTGCAAATGGGACGGCTCCCCTTCCTCACAGTGATGCTGTAATTGCAGGACCTCAGAGCTGCCTTGGCCCAAGGCATGTCCATCACGAGGACTTAACCCGTCAGTTCAGATCCTACCCCTCCAGCTTTATTCTCAACTTGGCCCTCACTCTGGCATCTCCATCGGCTCAGGCACCCACGTCCATCTCCTTCGCTGGACCACCCTGTGCATCGTCCACCTCTCGCCTCCTCTGAGAACCCTTGCCCTTGACTCTGATCTGGAAGGGCTCCCCACCAGCCTCAACGCTGCTGAGCCCTTGGGTAGTCAACCCCTGCGTTCTGAGACTCTCCCCAGCTGGACCATCTGCTCCCTCGTCCTCCCACATGGGGTCCCCTTCAGGGAGCCTGGCAGAACTCCAGGAAGCCCCTGCTGACTTGGTCCACGACTTAGCAGGGCCTCAGAGCGCACGGTCGGCCAGAGAACAACAGAACCTGGGTCCCCTTGGAGCTTTCTTGTCGCCGTCTTCGGAAGCACCAGGCAAACGTGCCACAGCAGTGCCAGGGCTGCATCTAACTGTATCTCCCAAACTCGCCCCCCGGCCCCGCAGCATGACACCACCGTCAGCCCTGTGACCTGCCCTAGGGTGGGAGGGCTGACCGGACCGCCTCACAGCCATCTTCTCCCAACGCCACACTTGGGTCCAGGGCTTCCTCTGCTGCTTTCAGACAAGCATCCCTTCAGGGCGGAGGCAGAGACCAGCCTTAGCTGGAAAACCGACACGTCTGGCTCAGGGACCAAGCTCAGGGTGGCCATTTCCAGCCTCTAAACACTACACTGCTTCCTTCTGATCCCAGAAAACCCCTTTTCCCTGGGGAAAAAAATGCCAGCTGGCATAAAAATTAAATTGAGGAGCATTACATTGTTTTAAGCCATCCCACCCATTTGGGGGACAAATTCAAGCAGCATCGGGGGAAGCCACAAATAGGGTGCTATAATGGGTAACGGCCACGCTGGGGACAGCTCTCCTTGACATCCCCTTTCAACCTGGACTGTTATTTTTAAGCTCCCAGTAATCCCTTGGGGAACATGAGGCAGAAACTGTCCTGTTTTTATGGATGTGAAACAAAAAGGTGCCAAGTTCCGGACTTGCCCGCAGCTCCACAGAGGTGTGGCTGCAACCTGGGGCTCCCTCTCTGGTACTGGGACCCATGGCCCCCACGGGTGCAGACAGCGTGTGCTCAGGGTGTGTGTGCAAGAGAACACAGGCTTAGGAGCCAGAACTTGTGCTGCCGGTTCTCAGCCCCGCCGAGACTAGCATGAGGACGTCCCAGGCACCCTCGGGCTCTCAGAGACTCAGATCTCCAGTAGCTGGGATTATATGAGTGCTGGGGGCGCAGCTGCTGCAGAAGAATCGTGAAAGCTGGGACCCGCGGAGCTTGGTAAGTGCTGTGAACTTTATGAATTCTTCCTGCGATTCAAGTCATCTCAGAGCAATCACTGCCCGGGGAATCTGTTCCCCGACAAGAGGAGGTAAGAGAAAGGACGAATCTCACCTGATCTGGCTCTTCGGCTCTGATCACCACTGTCTCAGGTGTGACGCAGGGAATCCGTGGGATGGCTGGGGATTCCACCCTGTACGCCGAGGACATTGGGACATCAGGGCACAATCCTTCTGCATAGCCCATCATCTTCCACTGGGCGCCTCAATGAGACATTTCCGTAACCCCAGGATCACCTATCCAATCCGATCCCGCCCCCTCCACCATCTGAACCCCACTGGCACAGGTGCTACATCCTGGCCTACCCCCTCCACCTCTAGGCCTTTCCTCAGAGCCTGTCTTGAGCCCAAGTTGAAAGACTGCCTCCTCCAGGAAGTCTTCCTGCACGCACCACCCCAGTTTTGTAGCCTTAGGCCCCTTGTTGAGGGAACTCTTGCTCTGGCCATAACATCTTATTCTGCATCATGGTCTGACCACTGGGTGTGTGTTTTCATTCTACCAAATACATCTGTAGGTTCTCTGTGGTCGAGGTCTTGGTTTTGTGTTTCTAACTGAAGTTCAGTAATACTAATCACAGGGTCCCTTCTTCTTGGTCCGTGGCCCTCATAAGCCCTGGGACCAAGCCAGCACGTGTCTGTCTTTTCAGAAAACCCCAGAGGGCTCAATGTTTCTACAAAGCTGTCGCTTTCACATTCGTTCACAGAATTCCTGTGTGCACGAACACTCGCACATGGGAATAGCTCACCGCATTCCCAGAGGAATGAGAAACACGTGCCAGGCAGGTGCAGACCCTCTGCGGACATTCCCTAATGGACCAGCTGGTGGAGGGACGTGGCTGGCCTGTGAGCTCAGCTCAGCAATAGTTTCTTTCTTATTATTTAAATTTCTTAATTGAATGAAAGGTTCTCTAAATTCTACGGTGCTTTACAATTTCCAAAATTTCACACAAGTGATTTCATGTAATCCTATAATACGTGTGTGTGTTAGTCACTCAGCTGTGTCTGATTCTTTGCGACCCCATGAACTGTAGCCCGTTAGGCTCCTCTGTCCATGAGATTCTCCAGGCAAAAATACTGGCGTGGGTTGCCGTGCCCTCCTCCAGGGGATCTTCCCAACCCAGGGATCGAACCTGGGTCTCCCACATTGCAGGCAGATTCTTTACACTCTGAGCCACCAGGGAAACTCTATCCTATAATAACCCACCCCTTTTTTGACAACGGTTTCTAATGGGATCTCCCTGAGTGGATTTTTCTGGTGCAAAACTGAGTGTTTGAAAGGGGGAGAGGTGTGGAGAGAGCACTGGGGGAGGGGAGGAGGAAAGGTGGGAGGCAGGGACCCCAGAGAGGGTGGCAGGCTCTAAGGGAGACCTCTGCCCCCGCCTGGCACCCCCGGTGCAGGGCTGGCTTATCCTAAGACGCTGGACCAGCTCTCTGTCCAGGCCCGGGCTTCCTGGAACCTCCCTGCTCCGGAATCTTCTACCCTGAGTCTGGGGAGGGGGACCCCCCCCCATCCATGGGAGTATTTCTTACACTTGGTCCAGCTTCGGCACAAAATCTAGCAGCTCTTTCTCTTCATCTACATCCCTGGCATCCGGCCTCTCTGCCCTGGAGCCAAGATCCTCCCCTGAAACCACACAAGTTTAAGTGAGTGATAGGAAGGAAATACCCTCTTTCTTTTTAAAAAGTGTTTTTTCTGCTCCTCCTCTTAATGCTCGCCCCCGCCGGGGCATGGGGCAAGATCTCTGATGCTCGAAGGGGACCCATAGCAACATCTTCATCTTCAACCAACAGCCCTGGAGCCGGGCAGCCAGTCCGGCTGCACCAGGCTTTGAAGAAGATAACAACTCAATCAAAAGGAACTTTCTTCCTTTTGGGGGTTGGGGGGAGGGGTGGTGGCGTGCCTCACAACATGTGGGATTAGTTCCCTGAAAGTGCAAGTCGCTCAGTCGTGTCCGACTCTTTGTGACCCCAGGGACTATATATGGTCCATGGAATTCTCCAGGCCAGAATACTGGAGTGGGTAGCCTTTCCTTCCTCCAGGGGATCTTCCCAACCCAGGGATCAAACCAGGGTCTCCTGCACTGCAGCCAGATTCTTTACCAGCTGAGCCACCAGGGAAGCCCAAGAGTACTGGAGTGGGTAGCTGTTCCCTTCTCCAGGGAATCTTCCCGACCAAGGACTCGGACCCAGGTCTCTCGCATTGCAGGGGGATTCTTTACCAGCTGAGCCACCAGGGAAGCTCTGACCAAGGGCTCAAACCCACAACCCCCGCTCTGGAAGCGCAAAGTCTGAACCACTAGACCACCAGGAAAGACCTGGAAGGAACCTTCTTTGCCTGACAAGTTCCACTTCCGAACAGCCCTTGTGGAGGGTGCTCTTTCTCTAAAGAGGTGCTTCTGTTCTTTTCCACACCACATGCAACAGAACAAACGCCCGTGGAACAGAGCCCATCCGTCTGGAGAGGCACTAGGGACTTGTGTAACCTCAGGGGCTGAATCCGCATTCCCGAAGCCCATTGCCGGGAGGTTCAACCTCTGTCTGCAACCCCAACTCTGCCTCTTCGATTCCCTCTCCTCCTTGCCCTGGAGCGGGGGCCCTGGACCTCGCAGGGTCCTCTCCTGCCCCTCAGCGGCCCCTCCTGGCCTTGTGATCGGGAGCCTACAGGATGGAACCACAGCAGCTCATGCAGTTATGACCGCAGACACAGTGGCAGGTAGCAAGGACGCAGACGTGGACAGGCCGGAGCCGCCACCAGGGCGTGGACCTTACAGGCGGAAATGTCCTGTTTGAGTCAAGCTCCGATTGTTATGGAAAGCAGGGTGGATTAGTGAGAGCTTGGGTTGCTGAGGGTGAAATGCACTCATGAGAAGGGACCACAGGGAACAGAGAGTTTCATACCCATTATAGTTATATGAGCAGTTCCTGGAAAGCAAAGAAAGAGCCACGTTTAAGGAAGGACAGGATTGAAGTCAGGTAAAGTGAGAGGTGTTTCATTCAAGGGCGTTCAGGAGAGCTTTTACCACCTAGCCCACCAGGCTACACAACCCCTGGGTTACCAAGATGGAAGGGGGCAGAGAGATAACCTGATCCAGCTC
The DNA here is from genome assembly GCA_006410935.1 of Redunca redunca. Taxonomy (NCBI): domain Eukaryota; kingdom Metazoa; phylum Chordata; class Mammalia; order Artiodactyla; family Bovidae; genus Redunca; species Redunca redunca. The sequence goes on along the minus strand of SJYQ01091653.1, from coordinate 24,996 downwards.
CACCCTTCTTTATCATGAGGATTCTCTTCCAATTTAAGCAAGGAGACAGGTGTACTTGGGGCAGGAAAAGTACTACAAGTACCCTGCAGCTCACAGAAGTGGAAAATACAGTCATTTCATAATGGATCCACCCCCAAAACTGACTGACCCACCGTGTAGTCTGAAGAGCAGCTGATGAAAAGGAATTCTTACACATTTTAAATTGAATAGCTTGCTATTCGTTCAAAGCACAAGGAACGCACCAGGTGGAATTTGATGACAGTTCCTTACGGCTGAGAGCTGATCTGAGCAGAATCACACTCCGGGTATGCTATATGCAAACACACGTGTATTTATGCAACTTTCTGGGATTTTCTATCTTTACTCTCTGTGATATGGATTTCCTTCTCCTAAAATCACATTAAAGAAGCCCTTTCGATAACAGACAGCATCATTAGAAAGTGGTTTTTTGTCCAGCTGCGACTCTGACGACCTGGTGACCCCCTGAGTGAGTGAGTGTTCAGAGCCCCAAGTGCCCCCCTTCATTCAGCCTGACTCGACCCACACGTGGTATGGATCCCAGCCTGTACCTTCATCTTCAGAGACATCCAGGATCTCATCCACCGTCTCTGGGAAGCTCATCCGGTGCTTGTCTGTGATCAACTGAAAAGAGAAAAAAGCAAGGAATTCAACCCTAACACCCCAGTGGGCACTTTCACCCAGCCGGCAGTTCTCTGGTTATGACAGCGGAGACCGGAAGGAGATGAGAAGGGAGGTCTGTCCCCAATGAGGAAAAGGACAGCTAAGAGGGCCTCTGGGGGTCTGGCAGGAACTGTAAGAGGAGATGAACGGAGCCCCAGCTTCTGGTTGCCTGGTCGCTAACCTCAGCTCCCTCTGGGCCACCCCTTGGTCTGGTCGACGCCCCAACTCTTCTGCCCACCAGGTGGCAGTAAAGCCCCACCTGATGGAGGAGGACCACCCCCCCCACCCGCCACTGCACCCCCCACCCCTCAGTTCTTTGGGCTTCAAGCTTCCCTCAGGACTCCAGGACTCCAGAACATGCTCCACTTTCTGGGGCACCGCCTGGGGCATCCTGCAGGCTGTACGTGTCTGAGGTGGGTATGTAGGGGAGGAGTAGACGTCTGTACCTCGACGCTGGTTTCGTCAGTGACAACCTTGAGCACGTCTGTTACAGAAATGTAGCCCAAGCGCTTGGCTATGGCCAGAGGCGTGGTTCCATCCTGGGGAGAAGAGCAGAGGGACGGCGTGATCAGCCCAGACCCACACCCCAGTCGTTCACACCCGGAGCAAGACCCTGCACATTTGTGCGCCCAGACTTGTGTGCTCAGCGGTGCTCGAGGAGACTGGCTGCTGGGGCACTTAAACCACCAGTGCTGGCTGTTCAGAGATCTCGCCGCCGAAGCCAAGAGCGGCTGAGAGGGAGGCAGTGGGAGGTCAGGGTCGGGGAGACACCAGCTGGGGTTGCAGAAATAGGTAGGTACTGCCCACGGCTCCCAGGGCTGGTTCTTCAGACGTCAGTTACTGCTCATGGAAACAGTCCAAATAACCCACATACTTGGGTGAACTCTTCTCAGGCCAGCCGGAAATCACAAGTCACCAGAAACTAAGGGAGGGGCAAATTTCTACTCTGATTTTAAAGCGAAGAGCTAATTGAAACTAAATGGATAATGAGGCTTTCCTTCTTTTTTCTTTTTTAAATTTTTTGGCCATACCACATGGCATATGGGACCTTAGGTCCCTGACCAGGGATTGAACCCACACCCTTTCAAAGTTCTCTGCTCCCAGGGTCTACCCCATGCATGGGGCCCCATCCACAGCTATGGCTTCAGCAACCACAGTGACAATCAAAGGTCCTCATGCTCTCCGAGCTGGAAGCAGTCACGGAGGTAAGCCAGTGTCTCCGACAGCCCCACTGCTTGGGGAGGAAGTGACCGCTGAACAGTGGCCGCTGATGTGGCTGAAGACCCCGAGGCCCCCAACCATCAGGACCCACCCGAGACATTTGGTTCTGTTCACTCTCATCACACTGAGAACAGCTTCACAGATTTTAGCAGGGATTTTGCAGAAGGTTTTGACAACATTTAAATAAAAATAAAAGGGGGAGGGTAAGCGGTGCTACTAGGATAGACGTCTGCCTTCCGGAAGGAGGCCCCAGACCCCGGGGAGCCTGCTCAGGCCCCAGACGCACTGGAGGCTGACCTGAGCTTCCCCGGCGAAGGGACGTCTCAGCGGCCCCCGGGAGAGCAGGTCTCTGGAATCAGGGCCCGGGCGGTACTCACCGAGCTGACCTCGTTTGGGGAAGCACCATGTTTGAGAAGCAGTGTCACGATGTCCGTATGGCCTTGTTGAGCCGCCTGGTGCAAGGGGCTGTATCCGAGCTATAAAGAGGGTAGACATTTGGGAGGATGAGCTAGTGACAGAAATGAGCTAGCCTGCCCACCCACCACAGAGCCTATGTCTTCTGTATGCAAAGTGGAAAAAAAAAAAAGCATTTTCCCCATTTCTTCCTCCAACGTCAAAGCTGAAAACTGTGGCGGAGCCCCACGTGTGCCCAGAGTGATTCTAGGTACCTCTGAGTTTGGCACTGGTCTTGTTACCAACCAGGGTCCTCGGCCTTTCCAGTCAATAGAAATTGATCAGAGGCCAGACAAGAAACTCAGGCAAGGCTTTACTGGGGCCCCTGCTGCAGAGGGGGTGGGGGGTTGAAAACAAGTTAGCAGGCTCCCTTGCTTGCTCCCCAGGGGGAAGGGACAAGCTGGTTCCTGACATGGAGCGACGGTAGGGTGGGTCCAAGGGTCAGGCTGGAGGGGTGACCCAGGTGGTTTGCCTTTGGGTGGTGCTGCATGCAGGGGGCATGCACAGGACCCCGCTTTTGCTTCTGACAGCCTGTTTTTGCTCCCGGCTCTTTAGAAGTGGCAGTTGGGTGTGTGGTCTCTGTGTATCTTGTCGTCCATGACTTGCCCCAGCTGCTCAGGCACACGGTTACTTTTAGTCCCTTATAGATTCTTTGTATTTTTGTTGCTGGAGGACATGTTTGTCCAGGTGCAAGCCCTGCAGTGTGTCTCTGCCTCTGGCATCCCCATACCTTGGTCTTGGCATTGACGTCTGCCTTGTGCTGCAGCAGAAACTTCACCAGCTTGATGTTCCCATAATGACTGGCCACGTGGAGTGGAGTGTAACCCATCTGGAAAGTAAGAGAGGAGAGAGGGTGACCGGCAGGGCTTCTGGGGACAACACGAGTCACTCTGAGCTGGACGAGAAGGAAACTCGCACGGTAATGGCAGTAAAGGGGAGGATGGATGAGGAGGCCTTGGCAAGGCTGACAGCGGCTCCCTGGGGTCAGCTGTCCAGGCTGTCGGAGGCCAGGGGCCTGGGAGGGGCACGGGGCTTGGTGTCGGGCAAGTGCAGTGTGAGGTGAGCAGGGGAGACTCAAGGGGGGCGGGCAAGCGGGTGATGGGAAAACTGGCCCTGGGTCTGGGGAAAAGGGCCCAGCAAGGAGGCACCTGTGAGTGTTAAGTCTTGGTGGTGAGCGAAGTTCCCCAGATGAAGTATGGTGAGAAAAAAGTGGGGCTCATGGAACTGAGGCAATAGTTTCAGGGAGTTCAGAAAAGAGGGTGGGGAGGGGGCAGCAAAGAAGGAGGAGGAAAGCCAGGAGAGATTCATGCTGCCAAAGCCAAGATGGGTCCCTCGGAGAGCCGGGGAAGCTGGGAGGGCAGGGGCCTTGCATGAGAAGGCGGTCCCTGCTGACCCGGACAAGACCCGCCTTGCCCTGCTATCTGGGCTACCAGGTGGTACAGTCATGTACCATGAGGGTAGGAACTGGCCATGGCTTGAAATGAGTGGACTTTGGGTATTTATTCACTTGAATTTTGTCCACAGAGGAGGTAATTCTCAAGGAAGCTATTCTGCTGAATATTTTAGTGCTCCCCCCACAGGCTGACAGGCCAAGGCTCTCTTGGCCCTTAAGTGTTCTGGGGAGCCTAATCCCAGAGACCATCTGGATCCAGACCCTGCAGCCTGGACCTGCAGTGATGGGCTGGCTTTGAGATCTCTAAGGTCTAATAAAGGTCCGTCTAGTCAAAGCTATGGTTTTTCCAGTAGTCATGTATGGATGTGAGAGTTGGACCATAAAGAAGGCTGAGCACTGAAGAACTGATGCTTTCCAACTGTGATGTTGGAGAAGATTCTTAAGAGTCCGCTGGATAGCAAGGAGGTCACACCAGTCCATCCTAAAGAAAATCAACCCTGAATCTTCACTGGAAGGGCTGATGCTGAAGCTGAAGCTGCAATACTTTGGCCACCTGATGTGAAGAAATGACTCACAGGAAAAGGCACTTACGCTGGGAAAGATTGAAGGCAGGAGGAGAAGGGGGTGACAGAGGATGAGATGGTTGGATGACATCACTGACTCAATGGACATGAGTTTGAACAAACTCCGGGCGATGGTGAAGGGCAGAGAAGCCTGGAGTGCTGCAGTACATGGGGTCGCAGAGTTTGGACAAGACTTGGCAACTGAACAAAAGCAGCAACAAGTTCTAACTCACAGTACAGGATCTCTCAGGGCAAGATCCCAAAAGACTAAACTGGGCTGGCGAGAGAACCTCAAAGGTCCAGAACATTCTTGGGTTTTAAGCAGGTTCCTGTAGAGGCTGTAGGCAGCTGGGGATAAAATACGCCTTGGATTTTCCTGGAGCCTTTAATGTCACACTGCCGACTGGTGTTCCTGGTGGGCTTAGGGGGCTGGGGCTGGAGGGGTGTTGCTTTGTCTCTTTCATTTAATACACTTGCCTTGCAGTGAAAAGGAACAAAATGATGCCTCTTCCAGGAAGCCTCCTTTTTCCACCAAATGGAGAGACCCTCCCCTCCCTCTATGCTCCCTCTGGGTTCACTAGCACCCTCCTCGCACCAGACATCACACCTGCTGTCCCTTTCTGCTCTTACATCATCTGCAGGTGCCTCGAGGCAGAATCCACTGTGTGCTGGGGACTGGGTTGTTCTCCATCCCCCACCCCAGAGCCGCCTTCCCCCCCACCCNCACCCCACCCCCTGCCAACCCTCTGCACACAGAAGCTCAAGGAATGCCGACCCGCTCCGAGCCAAATGCCAGACTAGAAGGCACGGAATTCCCCTGTGCATCCAGGGGAGCCTGACATTTTGACACCTGGCTCATGTAAGACAGGGATTGGAATCATGACTCGCTACGGAGGCTCAAAGGTCCAACCAACTTCTTAAACTCCCCACTGGAAAGTGAGTCCATTGGCCTGGGGTCCATTGCTGCCCCTAGGAAGTAGCAGACAGGAATGGGCCACTGTGTCCTTGGGGTTTCCAAACTCCTGGGATGGACCAGTGAGGGAGGCCAGAGCGGGCAGGCCCACGGGCACAGGGGGAAGGTGTGGACAGGATGCAGGCTGTGGGTCTTACCCGAGTGGTGGCGTCCACCGTGACACCATGTTTGATCAGCACGTCTGCCACTGGAACGTGGCCTTCTTGTGCGACCAGGTGGAGGGGAGTGAGTCCACTCTGGGAAGGAAAAGAAGTTAATCAGTTTGCAGCCAAGACAGAGTTCTAGGTCACGCTGGGAAAGCATTGAGGTTTGGGAGTCACACTTGTCTCTCTGGCCACCAACTAGCTGTTTGACCTCAGACAAGCTCTTCTAGGCCCCCACATCCTTAATGAAAACGTGAAATGGTTGAACTAAACCAGAGGTCAGCAATGGCTTCTGCTAAGTGCCAGGTCGTCAACATTTTAGGCTTAACCCCATCATTTATAGTGAGAAAGTATGCATGTCAACAGGTAAACAAATGAGCATGGCTGTGTTCCAATAAAACTTTATTTATACAAACAAGTGGTGGGCAGGATTTGGCCTTCAAGCCGTAGTTTGCTGATATCTGAACTACATGAACTTTATCGTCCATTTCAGTGGTAACATTTCTTATTTCCACAACTTGAGGTGAGCTTCAAAGTCTTGGTTTGCTTATCGAGAAAATAGGGATTATCACTACAAATCTCAAGGGCAAAGGAAGGCTCGATTGAGAAAACATAAACAAAAACATTTTGTAAAGCAAGATGTGCCATTTAAATGCAGTCTGTGATCTGTACACCAAGCCAGTGATTTGCGGGAAAAAGGAGGGAACGATAGAAGATCCTGCTGGGACCGAAAAAAGTCAGATTCTTGGAGTTCTTATCACATCCTTCTGGTAGGGCATAGTACAGTGTTAGTCGCTCAGCCATGTCCGACTCTCTGCGACCCCACGGACTGTAGCCCGCCAGGCTCCTCTGTCCATGGAATTTTCCAGCCAAGAATACTGGAGTGGGTAGCCAGTCCCTCCTCCAGGGGATCTTCCTGACCCAGGGATCAAACCCAGGTTTCCTGCATTATAGGTGTATTCTTTACCATCTGAGCCACCAGGGAAGTCCAGCTGTCTCATAAGGGTGGTAATACTCCAGAAATCTTGCTTGATATGTGGGCACTCACACAAAAATGCCAGGAAAGCCTTCTATCTCCTGTATCTGACTCTACAAGCCTTACTAACCGTGGGGCAAACGGGGCTGCCCCCTCTCCAGAAACTCCATTCGACCTCCCCTGCCATCTGTCCTTTCCCCCACAGCTGACGGGAGGCCCAGGGGCAGTGCCCCACCCCCACACTGAAGCCAGCACAAGTGGGCAGGGATGCCCAGAGAAGAACAGGTCCGGGGTCAGCCCCAGCTACCAGGCGCCATGCCTGACCCCTGGGAAAACACAGTAGCCTGCCCGGTGATGGTGGGTGTGGATGGGTGGGCGTGTTTCCAGAGCAAAGCTTCACCATCCGGCCCCTGGTCCCCGACAGAGCTCACTTAAATGGCACCAGCAGGAGACCAGTATAATGGTGCTCCCCTAACAATCCTGGGGTCACTTGTCCAAACCTGTCCAGAAAGACCCAGTAGATTCTTAAAGAAATATTAAGTTATCCGTAAAATGCTTGCCCTTCTGAAGCTGTATTATGTTCATGTATCATCTAAAGAAGTGACCCTTCATAGTGTATGATTCCATTTACAAGAAATGTCCAGAACAGGCAAATTCACAGTGACAGAGAGCCGATGAATGGTTGTCACCCCTGGAGGGAGATGGTTTGTGGCCACTGATGGGTCTGAGGTTTCCTTCTGGGGTGGCGGGAATGTCTGGAAGTCAGGTAGTGGCGGTGTTCATTCAATTCTGCAAATATACCCCAAACCACCAAGCAGTACAGTTCAAACCAGTGAGGTTTATGGTATGGCAGTTATATTTCAATAAAACGTCTGCTTAATAAAAGAAGTGACTCTTATAGACTTAGAGACCAAACTTATGGTTTGTGGAGGGATGGATTGGGGGAAGGGATAGTTAGGGAGTTGAGGATTGATATGTACACACTGTTGTCTATTAAATGGATAACCATTGAGGTCTTACTGTATAGCACATGGAACTCTGCTCGATGTCATGTGGCAGCCTGGATGGGAAGGGAGTGTGGGGGAGACTGGATACATGGATATGTAGGGCTGAGTCCCTTCACTGTTCACCGGAAAATATCATGACATTCCTAATTGGCTATACCCCAATACAACAGAAAACGCTTAAAAGTTACAAAACAAAACGAAAAACAAAAGAAGGGACTCTTAGCTTCTCTTGGGCCATGCATTCCTTGGAGACGCTGATGAAAACCATGAGGACGTCAGCAGGGAACAAGTTCCCAGGTCCCCCCTCCACAGGTCGCTATACCAGGAGGGTTTTCTACTCACACGCCAATAGTCCCTGGACTGATAATCCCATTTAAGGGGCAGGTCAGCATTGAAAACAATGCCTTCCCTACAGAAAAAGAATATTTAGTTCCAACTTCATAGATTCCTGAATGTAGAAACTAACCTCTATGTGGGAAAGCGTGCGGTGGATTTCAGCAGTGATCTTTGTGTGGGTTCTTGAGTCATTCTATTTAGGAAGGGCCAGCTTTGGCATCAGGTAGGCATGGGGTCCTACAGTCTTGGAATTGCTTCAGAAAGCAACCTTTCTGAACCTGTTCATTCATTTATAAAACTGAGATAAAACCTACACGGGGCTGTTGTAAGGGTCACACACACAGGCACACACACACGAGCGCATCACCAGATTCAGAGCCCGGGCACAGCACAGGCGCTCCCAGGCTTCAGCTGACCCCCAACGCGGTCGAGTCTACAGGAACAGCACAGACTCATGTTTACCTTGTTGCCCAGGTTACCGTTGGCCTGTTTGGACAGCAGGAGAGCCACCATCTCCGAGTGGCCCTCCTGAGCCGCCAGGTGGAGGGGGGTCACGCCTTGCACCGACTCTGCGTTCGCCGAGCCCCCATACTGCAGCAGGCTGCGGGCCACCTCCAGCTGGTTCTGCTTGGCGGCGATGTGCAGAGGCGTGTAGCCGTTCTGAAATGGAAGGGGCCCCCGGAGCCTGCTTACAGGAGTGCTGAGTTGACAAGCTGAGCGCATGCCTTCCTGTTTAGATCCTCCGAGGCAGGGCCAGGAGGTCTGATTTAAGGCTGGTGTCACCCGGGAGGGTCACTTCAGTAAACAAACAAACTGACCGAGTCCACTGGGTTTGGAGAGGCTCCCAGACCAGCAAAGCCCTGTTCCCGTTCTCTCCACCTATGTTCTGGGTGTGAGTGCCCTGTCCCCAACAGATGCTAGGATTCAGCCAGGCAGCCTATAGAACAACCAGCAGGCTAGGTGCGGATGAAAATACAAGACCCTCTTTCCTGCCATGAGAACAGCATCCCGGACAGTTCATGGCGGGGAAAGAAGAGAGCTCTTTCTGGTTCCCTGTGGGGCTGGCCCAAGGGCTCCCCCGAGCTCTGCGGCTTCAGGCAGGTGGGGTAAGAGGAGAAGCCCCTGGCGAGGGTCCTCGGCTCACTTTTATTTGTTATTAATTTTTATTGGAGGACAGTTGCTTTACAAGTCCCTGATCTACTTTAACCAGCTGTGTGACTAGGGGCAAAAGAGTCAATGACCTCTAGACACCCTTTTGTACCTTTTTAAGCCATTAAAAGTGCATAGTGTAGGTAGGACATGGAAGCAACCTAGATGTCCTTTGACAGATGAATGGATACAGAAATGGTGGTACAAGGCAGAGGTGGACCAATACAGTAAAATCCCAGTTTAAAGCACTGAGGGACAGGGTAAGATCCATCTCCATAGTAGATTTTATGGGGAAAGGAAAAGTTGTCATTTCCAAAGAAGGAAATTGAATAACAAAAATCGTTCTCTTTCGAGGAATTATGTAAGACCATTCTAGTGTTCCTCCTTTTAGATTGGATTATGTTATGAGAAAACATTAAATCCTTTGGAGGCTGTGTTCCCCTGACAAGATTGGCATTTCAACTGTAGTAAAATTAATTAAACAAAATGAGTTTTGTACTGTATCAAGAGGGAGCAAAGGAAAGAGGCGGGATTCGGTAGATCAGGCCTGAGATCTGGAGTCGGGCCCACATGGAGAGCCTTCTCTCTGAGAATCAGAGAATCTTCTGACTTCAGAATGCAAGTGCTTTTAGCCAGAGCCCTGCTTCTCAGACTCGAGTGTGTATGAAATCACGTGGGATCTTGTTAAAGTGCAGATTCTGACTAGACAGGCCCCAGATTCTGCATTTTGAAAAGCTCTCGGGTCAGGATGCAATGTGGTGAGGCTGATGCTCACCCAGGGCGCCTCGCTGCAACCTGTGTTCCATTCCCTGCATGGAAGCAAGGATCAGAGACTTTCACTGTGAAGAGGACAGGAACTCCAGTAATTATTCTTGTTGCTATAATCAGGAGTCCAGGCCCCTAGGGCAGACAGTGGAAGATGTCTGCTGGCAAGAACAGCATCCTGTCTTGGCAACAGGCAAGCTTGCCCTGGAGCTCAGGCTGCCAGGTGACCCCCGGTTAAAACTGAGATACAAGAGCAACTGTCTGTCTCAAATCAGGGGCCAGCCCCTCGGAGCTCCCTCCAAGCCAGAACTACAGGGAATGAATGACCTTCTGTAGTTGATGAGAGAAGGGGCAGGAGAGTCAGGGAGAGATGATGTGAGCCGTAAAAGGCTCCTCTTTCCCCAGGCAGTGAGCTCATCCAAAGGAACGCGCACACACGCTGCAGAGAGATCTGCCTCAATGTTAAAACAACATCAGCTTCGGAATTAGAAAGGGGCGGGTTTGGTTTGGGTGCAGAGAGATTTGCATGTGAAATTCTACAAAATTGCCAGACTACTTTGGAAACTATTTTTTGCCATGGAAACAAAACCCATCTGTACAGGGTTTATGTGTGGATAAAGCTCTCTTTAAATACCATGGGGCTGGCTCCAATTTCTTTTATATAAAGGGGGGCGCGAGGAGGAGGGGAGTCCAGCAGTTTTATTTTTAGAGGCAGGAGTAAGTCACGTCCCCCATGGGGCCGCATGCTGTCTGCGCAGCGATGCAGGCTCCGCTACAACAGCTCGGGGGCTACTGGAGCCCAGGGAGACAGGGTGTCTGGGAGAGGCCGGGCGCTGTGTCGGCAGGAAGGTGGTGCTGTACATTTCAGAGGAGCATCCGATCTGAGCGGGGAGGGCAATCTGAAGGCTGGCACAGATCTTCCCCGACCGGGTTTCGTCCCCATGGGGGTCCGCAGGGGTGGGCTGGAATCATACTCTGACCCACCCGAGACCCCTCCTGCTGAAGGGCTGAGCACGGGGGTTCGCTCCCCGGCCCCAAAATCCATAAATTATCCTCACTCTCACTTTGCTTTCTTCTGAGTCTCGACTGTCCATCTAACAGTGAGTGGAGAAACCGCATGTGTCCTTTGCCCCCAAGCCCTGCTCTCTCTCTTCACCCTCCTCCGCACAGCCACCAACCCCCAAGGCCCCTCTGCCCTTGCAGATCTTGCCACCCTCTCATCTCATCCCGCAGGAGGGCAGCCTGCCCCCGCCAATGATGCTGGTGTCCAGCTTCATCTCTATACCTCGTTCTGCCCCCTGCAGTCCACTCTAACATAAACCCCACCTGCTGCCTACACTAAGGGTCCCTCGGGGGTGATGGACCCGAGACTCTGAGCATCTCAAGGGCTGGCATGAGGCCGGCCAGCGGCCACGCGTCCCCGTGGAACATATGGACAGAAGGAGGACCGCTTCAGAGCCTGAACTCAGGAGGAAAACAGAGCTAGGGGAGACGACCCGCCTTTAAAACAGGTTCTGCGCTTCCAGGTTCTGGCAAGTTTACCCCCGACCCCAAATATTCTCCAAGTGTGTCTGTCCCCTGTCCCAGCATCAAGAGCACGCTATACACGCTGATGTCTGACGTCAGGCTTGGGGACACATCAGTTGTGTGAACGAGTTCCCCTTCTGGGAGGTGACCCGTGGCGGGAAGTGCCCCGCCTCCCGCCCTGCTCCTGGTCCCCCAGCAGCAGCCACAGCCCACCCCGGGGGGTGAGAGCAGGGTCCCGGAGTGGGGCTGGGGCGGGCCGGGCCGGGAGGCTTACCCAGGCAGGGCTGTGCGGGGAGCCGCCCCGGGGCAGCAGCCGCTTGACGACGTCCAGGTGGTTGTGGTGCACAGCCACGTGCAGGGGCGTGAGTCCGCTCTGTGGGGGGATGGGTACAGCCTCACTCGGGGGCGGCCCCCTGGCCAGGCCCCAGGAGCCAGGCCTAGGGGCCCGCGTTACTGCCGCCACCCAGGAAATCCGCGGAAGAGCCATGTCAGAGCCAGGCCACTGGAGAACACAGCCAGCAGAACCTGGGCCACCCCCTCAGTCCTGGGGTCACCCCCTCAGTCCTGGGGTCACCTCCTCACCCCGGGGGGTCACCTCCTCACCCCGGGGGGTCACCTCCTCAGTCCTGGGGTCACCCCCTCAGTCCTGGGGGTCACCTCCTCACCCCGGGGGGTCACCTCCTCAGTCCTGGGGTCACCTCCTCAGTCCTGAGGTCACCTCCTCACCCCGGGGGGTCACCTCCTCAGTCCTGGGGTCACCTCCTCAGTCCTGGGGTCACCTCCTCACCCCGGGGGGTCACC
>SJYQ01091653.1:0-11271 GCA_006410935.1 Redunca redunca | reverse complement strand
CCTGGGGGGTCACCTCCTCACTCCTGGGGGCCACCTCCTCACTCCTGGAGGTCACCTCACTCCTGGAGGGCCACCTCTTCACTCCTGGGGGCCACCTCCTCACTCCTAGGGGGCCACCTCCTCACTCCTGGGGGCCACCTCCTCACTCCTAGGGGCCTACCTCCTCACTCTTGGGGGGCCACCTCCTCACTCCTGGGGGTCACCTCACTCCTAGAGGGCCACCTCTTCACTCCTGGGGGCCACCTCCTCACTCCTAGGGGGTCACCTCCTCACTCCTGGGGGGTCACCTCCTCACTCCTGGGGGCCACCTCCTCACTCCTGGGGGGTCACCTCCTCACTCCTGGGGGGTCACCTCCTCACTCCTGGGGCCGACGGGGCAGTGCCCTCATCACTCTGGCTCAGAGGGGCCACCAGGTCTTTCTAGAAGGGCACAGCATCGTCAGGAAGATCAGTCCCCCCAGAGGCCACTCTCCCCGGGCGGCCGCCCGTTCACAAGGTAGAGATGCCACCCGCGGGAAGCTGCGCCTCCATCCTGGCTCCACCCTGGCCCCTGACCCCGGATGGGACGCGAGCTCGAGTCACCTTCCCGGCGGCGTTGGGGTGCGCGTCATGCTCCAGCAGCAGCTCAGTCATGCGCACCTTCCCGTACTTGGCTGCCACGTGGAGAGGGGTAAATCCTTTCTGAGGAGAAACACCGGCTGTCAGAAGCCTGGGAGCCCTGGCTGTCCTCTCCAGGGAAATGGTCTGCGTTCGGCCAAGGAGGCGCCCCCCACCCCGGCTGGCATAGAGATGCAGGAAAGGGCACGGAATGGGCAGTCCCGCCTAGACACCCGGACCAGCAACCGGCCACCGCCCCTCTCCCTCTTGTGATGGAAGCAGAACCGCTGGTGTTGTTATTTGACGGCCAGCGAGCTGAGGGCCGAGGCTGGACCGTCATCCTTCTCTCACCCCAGAACCCGCCTGGATTGTTCAGAGCAGACCCTGAGACATTCCATGATGAATGGATGAAGGCTGGGTGGGTGTATGGAAACTACAGTTCAAGGCAACACAGAGGCGGGATGGCCCTCCCCAGCCCGGGACCCAGGGAGACCAGCCTGCTGCTTCTGGACAACAGGAGAAGCAAGGCCATACCTTGGTCATGCACGCCTGGGACGCCTCCTTTTCCAGAAGGGCCAGCGCCGTCTCCATGTGGCCCTCTCGAGCCGCAATGTGCAGGGGGGTGTGCCCGGCAGTGGTGGCCAGGTTGGGGTTGGCGTTATTTTCTAGCAGGAGCTTCACCATGTTTGTGTGGCCGATGCGAGCTGCACAGTGAAGCGGGGTCTGGTCATCCTGGAACCCAGAGCGAAAACAAAGAACGCTAAGGTTACCTAACCCAACTCTTCATTTTACACAGCAGGCAGGTGAGGCCCGGAGAGGTTAAGTGACTTTCTCAAAGCCACACAGCTAGTAAGAGGAAGAGCTGAGATTCAAGTCTCCAAGTTACAAAAACCAGTATGTTCTTTCTTATTTAATCCTTATAACTCTCATTTAGTCCTATAACAACATTTCAAGTGCGTTCTTATTCCTACTTATTTGCCTAAAGGCTTAGCCTTCCCATCTGTAAAATGGGAATAATGGTACTGACCTCATAGGGCTGTGGTTAGGATCAAGCAGACTGCGTATATAAGAAGTCTCACCCCGAGTATGGTGGAGTCAAGATTGCTGGTAGAAATATCAATAGCCTCAGATATGCAGATGACACCACCCTTATGGCAGAAAGCGAAGAGGAACTAAAGAGCCTCTTGATGAAAGTGAAAGAGGAGAGTAAAAAAGTTGGCTTAAAACTTAACATTCAGAAAACTAAGATCATGGCATCTGGTCACATCACTTCATGGCAAATAGACGGGGAATCAGTGGGAAAAGTGTGAGAGACTTTATTTTGGGGGGTACAAAATCACTGCAGATGGTGACTACAGCCATGAAATTAAAAGACGTTTACTCCTTGGAAGAAAAGTTATGGCCAACCTAGACAGCATGTTGAACAGCAGAGACATTACTTTGGCAACAAAGGTCCGTGTAATCAAAGCTATGGTTTTTCCAGTGGTCATGTATGGATGTGAGAGTTGGACTATAAAGAAAGCTGAGCACCAAAGAATTGATGCTTTTGAACTGTGGTGTTGGAGGAGACTCTTGAGAGTCCCTTGGACTGCAAGGAGATCCAACCAGTCCACCCTAAATGAAATCAGTCCTGAATATTCCCTGGAAGGACTGACACTAAAGCTGAAACTCCAATACTTTGGCTACCTGATGTGAGAACTGACTCATTGGAAAAGACCCTGATGCTGGGAAAGATTGAAGATCCAAAGATTGGTTGGATGGCATCACCAACTCGAAGGACATGAGTTTGAGTCAGCTCAGGGAGTTGGTGATGGACAGGGAAGCCTGGTGTGCTGCAGTCCATGGGGTCGCAAAGAGTCGGAGGGGACTGAGTGACTGAACCGAACTGAACTGATCCATTGTGGTTCTTTTCACATGCAGACCTCGGAGACATTGTGGGTTCGGCCCCAGACCATGGCAATAAAATGGGTTATCACAGTAAAGCGAGTCACACAAGTTTTTTGGTCTCCCAGTGCATCAAACTATTTTTATATGATATTATTCTCTGTTGTGTCTGCAGTGTCCTTATGTTCAGGCATATATATATGGTAACTGAAAAATACTTTGTTGCTAGAAAAACGCTAACCACTTGGCAACCCGGGTTGCCACAAACCTTCAACCAGTAAAAAACACATGATTTGCAAAGTGCACTAAAGCAAAGCGCAATTAAACCAGGGGGTCTGTCCTGAGTGTTTGCTGTCTTTCCGCCTGAAAGCTTCCCTGGCTTTCTCTATGCCAAGGGTGATGGAGGGTCAGAACTGGGAAAGGGCAAGATGACTTTTCATCCTCTGTCCCCCGCCACTCCCCGTTTCCCCCTGAAACGGAAGCAGTTGGTGGGCCAAATCTCTGTGTTATTGGGCCCAGGGCTGGGGGTTCTGTCACATGGTCCAAACCCAGACTGCAGTCCTGACACCCAACAGCAACTCTGTGGCCTGTGCAGTAGGGTCGTCTGATGGTGACCAAAGCCGGCCTGCAAACTCCGCAGCAATTCTTCCCTTTGTCCACTCAGTTCTTCTGAGACGCCTGTTATTACCACCAAGGGGAATCTTTTGTTTTCAGATTAAGTAATTCCTGATTTTCACCAGCAACACTTCCTTGAAAAAGTGACTTCTCTTCTGATACTGTGACTGTAACCATCCTGCATCCTTTCAGCTCCCAAACACTGCTCACTGGCCTTTTGTTTTCCTAAAGAAACAGCTCTGATGCCAGCACACATCTGGCCTTCTCAGAAGCCCTGCAAAGCAGAGCCTGAGTGCAACCACATGGGCGGGACACGGAATCTCAGCCCCACGAGCCCTGCAGCCCAGCCTCAGAGTTCCTCCTGCACTTTAAGGCTCATGTCCAGGACCGCTGCTGCCTCCTGGACCCACCTTGGCCTTGGCGTTGACTTTGGCTTTGTTCTGGAGCAAATATTTGGCCACTTCCGTGTGCCCTGCTCTGGCTGCCATGTGTAGCGGGGTCTCCACTTTCTGCAAAACAACAAAATTATAGAAGTGTTAACTCACGCTGGGTTTCTAAAAGAGTACACAAAGAGCTCCACGGTGCCAACAGGGGGGTTTTCACCCAAGAGGTGGAGTTGCCCCAGCAAGCAACATCAGCCTTTGGCCTGCTGATGCCTGGTGTGTGTGTATGTGTGTGTGTGTGTGTGTGTGTGTGTGTGTGTGTATGAGTGTGTGTGCGTGCAAGATATACTTAAAAGTAAACCCCAGAGCAAAGGAATGTTTATAAATGCACATATATTCCTAGAATAACACAGAAGTTTCTGAATAATTGTCCAAAATAAAATCCCAAGACTTACAGACACTTAACAAGTTTCACTGAGATACAGACTTTCTCCCCAAGTCAGAAGTCCCTGCTATTCTGAGATTTCTGCCTCTGTCCGGGAAAGCAAAGCTTGGGCTCCTCTGAGCCCTCGGTCCCCAGCAAGGGCTGGCTCTGCCCACAGACTCACCACATTGGAGACATTGGGCGATGCTTCCCGCTGCAGCAGGCTTTTCACGATGGGCAGGTGCCCCATGAAGGAGGCCACGTGGAGAGGTGTCAGGCCGGACTGGAACAGATCAGACGGGAGTGAGACAGGAGCCCTCCCGGTTCCTCCAGAGACACAGCCAGAGGGAGCTTAGGCTTTCCTGCCTCTAAGTGCTTTGGAACAGTTTTCCCAGGAAAAGGAGTTCAAGGAAATGGGTCTGCTTCCAGGAAAAGGGTTGGGTGGTGGGCAGGGGAAATCCCATTGCAGGCTGATTCCACCCATATTCACAACTCAGAATATTATATCTGACCTTGGACAGCTCCCTGAGCTCTGACACAAGCTCCGTCTCATCCACCCCTGATTCATTCCTTTGAGAGTTCTAGACTAGTACATGTGCGGACACGGGCACACACAGAGGCAGCCACAAAGCACAGCTCTGAAGAAGGCTATTAGAAGAAGACCCTCGGAGACCCTTGGCTCGCCCACGGGGTTCCCCTTACCTCGGTGACCGCGTCGATGGAGGCCCCCATCTTCAGCAGCAGCTCCATGACACGGATGTGGTTCTTCTTGCAGGCAATGTGCAAGGGGGTAAAGCCATTCTGCAGCCCCACACAAAGGGAGACAGATGAGCAGGGGCTTACCCGCGAGCCCAGGGAACACCCCGACCACCTCGCTGATGAGAAGGAAGCCTCGGGCCAAGCCCATCAGTGGTTCCCACAAACCGGAAGAGGCAGGCAGCATGCACCATGCACCAGGCATGGTCCTGAACATGTTGTCTGCACAGCTTTTTTTTTTTTTTTTTAATTTGGTCGTGTTTTTGGATGCACTGAAAGAGCCTACTGTTTCAAGTTTCCTTAAGGGGAAATTTACAATGAAGAGAACTTCTGTGAAGCACATCACATTCCCTCGTCCCTGGAACCACTGATCAGCTTTCGGTCAAACGGATTCCTGTACCTCATCCCTACTGTAACGTGTTATGTGTGTTAGTTGCTCAGTCGTGTCCGATTCTTTGCGACCCCATGGACTATAACCCACCAGGCTCCTCGGTCCATGGGATTCTCCAGGCAAGACTACTGGAGTGGGGTGCCAGGCCCTCCTCCAGGGGATCTTCCCAACCCGGGGATCGAACCCAGATCTCCTGCACTGCAGGCAGACTCTTTACTGTGTCAGCAGGAAATACTAGGATGTAAACTCCACAAGGGGAGGGATTTCTGTTTCCTAGGCTTTGTCTCTCTGCTTATTTTTTCAGTGCTTTATCCCCTAGGGCAGCAGTTCTCAAGGTTGGGGGAGGGGAGTTTGTCTCAACCATTCCCAACCCCAGGAATATTTGTGAATATCTAGGTGTTGGAGAGGACTCTTGAGAGTCCCTTGGACTGCAAGGAAATCCAACCAGTCCACCCTAAAGGAGATCAGTCCTGGGTGTTCATTGGAAGGTCTGATGTTGAAGCTGAAACTCCAATACTTTGGCCACCTGATGCAAAGAGCTGACTCATTGGAAAAGACCCTGATGCTGGGAAAGATTGAGGGCAGGAGGAGAAGGGGACGACAGAGGATGAGATGGTTGGATGGCATCATTGACTCGATGGGCATGGGTTTGGGTGGACTCCAGGAGTTGGTGATGGACAGGGAGACCTGGCGTTCATGGGGTCTCAAAGAGTAGGACACAACTGAGACTGAACTGAACTGAACTGAGAGACATATTTGTTGTCACCACTAGGGGAGGAGTGCTGTCAGTGCCTAGGGGGTGGAGACGGGATGCTGCTAAATAGGCTACTATTCACGGGCCAGTCTCCGCACAACAAAGAATCCTGTTCGTGTTCAGTCATTTCAGTCATGTCTGATTCTTTGCAACTCCATGGACTGTAGCCCACGAGGCCCCTCTCTCCATGGGATTCTCCAGGCAAGATTACTGGAGTGGGTTGCCGTGCCCTCCTCCAGGGGATCTTCCTGACCCAGGGATCTAATCCACGGCTCCTGCCTCTCCTGCTTTGTAGGCAAATTCTTTACCACTGAGCCACAGGGGAAACTCACAACTAAGAATATCAGGCCCCCAAAGTCAGTAGGGCTGAGGTCAAAAAACCCCGACCGCCCCAGACAGTGCCCGGCTAGAGGGAGAGCTCAGGGAAAGCTTTCTGAATGAATGAATGAAGGGTGGACGAGCCAGCCTTGTGGCCCAGGAGGCTGTCCTGTCTTCTAGATTCTCCTCCTCTGGGAAGGGGCAGAGAGGGGATGGGGGCCATGGGCAGGCTCTGTGCAGCGCTCCAGCCCCACCAGGAACTTCCCTGGGAGCTCTCAGCCTGGGGCGAGGGAAGAGGAACCACGGTCCCAGGAGGGAATTTGCTTTAGGCCTGAGCACCCCTCTGCTAGAGCCCCAAGAGCACTGTGTGTGACCCTAGGCCTGCTATGGGGGCTCGGTCATGAGGTGCAGAAACACGGCAGGCAGGGAGGTCATGGCTGCTTGACCCCCTGGCCTCAGGACCCCAGCCTTCTGCCTGCCGGGGCTCTTCAGAGTGGAGACTCAGCCCTGCAGCTCTGGCCCTCGCCCCTCCCGCCCCTTCTCGACAGCCTCCCACTCACCAGGGCTCTGGAGTTGGGTTTGGCCCCTTTATCCAGAAGCACCTTGGCCACCCTGTGGTGGCCGCAGTGGGCGGCCACGTGGAGAGGGGTCAGATGATCCAGGGTGATGTCATCAATCTCTGCGTTGTATTGCAATAGGAGTCGGACACAGTCGAGGTGGTCTCCCTGAGCCGCCATATGGATCGGGGACAGGCCATTCTGGTGAAGAGGGAAAGCAAGCAATTGCAAAGGAAATGAACACAGACATTCAGGGCACCGAGTCCAGCCTCGATTCCCATCTCCTCCCTAGCTGCAGCGCCTCCACGTGGCTCTCGAGTGAGCCTGGTTTGCTCTGGCCTCCACACTCCTGCTGGTCTCAGATAGCAAACTTTTCCCTTCCCACTCGGCCAAATCCTCCAGGCCTGGAGGTGGTGTACGCAGCACTGGGGCAGCCTGACAGCTTTAGCCCCACCCAGGAAGATTAAGACCTCATATTAGAACGGAGGGCCTTCTAGCCCTGTAAGGAATTTGAGAACAACTATTTTGTTTTCTTTTTAATATTATCCAGTCCACCCCAGGCTCTGAAGACACCCTGACTGCTCAGTTTCTGTCTTCTCTGGAGCTCAGGTAAAAGAGACGAGGCCTGACCTAGAGCTGAACAGACAAATGACAGCCCAAGGCTCAAATCTGGCCCACTGCCCGTGCTTGTCAATAAAGTTTTATTAGAACAGGGCTGCTTGTTTACACATTATCCAAGGCTGCTTTCCCACTACAGTGACAGACTTGAATCATTGCGACCTTGACCATGGCCTGCAAAGCCTAAAAGTATTTAATATCTGGCTCTTTAGAGAGAAAGTTAGCCAACCTTGATCTAGATAATAGAGCTGAGTGCCTCCCATGTGCCAGGCATTGGGGTCAACATTGCACACAATGGCTAAGTTAGCAGTATTCGCCTGTCTGTTTCTCAGAAATGGGATTCTACTCTGGGTCGGCCTGACCTGGAGCCCTGCCTAAAAGATGCTCCTCGCAGAAAGGAAGCCCACACCTTGGTTTTGGCTTGGATGTGTGCCCCGTGATCCAGCAGGATCTCTGAGATTCTCAGGTGCCCATTCCGAGCTGCACAGTGGAGAGGTGTCAATTCATCCTTTAAAAGACAGTCAAAAAGAGAAAACCCCAGAGGCGCCCATCAGAGGCTGCCGGAGAGAGCATCATCCCAGCCACAGGGGCACATCGTGTCCTTAAGGATCAGCTCGATGGAGCAGTCTGGTCTCCAGCTGCCCCTGCGGACTGCTCTGGAGGCTGGATGCCCTTCCCCAGCTGGCCACAGAGAGCCCACCTCCTGGAGTGGGGCCCTGGCAGGTAGCCCGCCCTCCCCTGGCCTCGCTGTGCAGCTTGCTGGCACCCACCTTGGTCCTTGTTTCTATCTGGGCCCCGCGGTCCAGCAGGAGCCGCACCATGATCACGTTCCCCCTGCGGGAGGCGATATGCAGCGGCGTGATGCCGTTCTGGAAGGAGGGACAGGCTGTCAGGACGCGCATCCTCCTGGGGGGAGGAGCAGCTGCTCCGTGGCCCCCACCTCCGTGCCCCCACCCCAAGACAGCCAGCCAGCCTGAGCCCACTGCTAGGACTCTTCTCACCTAAGAAAGATTTCCAAGCCTCTAAGGACAGGCCAGCACTGTGGTTTATCCCCGCAAGCTAGCCAAGCTGGGTCTCCCGGCAAGTCAACAACACGGGCTGGCAGCAACCTCCTAGAAACCCACCTGCTGGGAGCCTTAACAGACTCTAGGCTGTCCCACCTGCACCGCGAGGATGTCCTCGGTGCCACAAGAGGTGGGGGCACTGGATTCTAGACCCTCAGCCACCGCATGTATGTGGGCAACCCCCGCGAACCCGCCGCCCCTGAGAGCCTCACCTGGGGTGTGAAGTTGACGCTGGCTCCACGGTTGAGGAGCAGCTGGGCTACGTTGAGGTTCTCGTAATGAGCTGCGATGTGGAGGGGGGTGAACCCCGTCTGGGGCGCAACAGAGGACAAGCAGCATTGTACTGCATGTATTGCCATTTCTACCCAGATCAGCCCAGGCTCCGAAAAGCTGGCAGGACCAGAGGACCCCACACGTGGGCAGATTTGGACCGAAGGGGTCATCAGACATCCCATGGCAAGTTACATCCAAAAGTGAGGTGCTGCCTGTAGGGGGGCGCCCAGTGTCTGGGTTCACGTGGACAAACCACAGACCAGGGTCACCTCCAGCCCTTCAGACGGGGCCCAATCCTCTGAACGGCTACTTCTGAAGAGATTTTCATGAATGAGAGAAGCGTTATGGGGTTATGACTTTAATCCTCGGGACAGTTTCAGCCCCTACAGGGCTGCGATGACTCAGCTGGGTGGGCAAGGCAGACCTCTGACCTTTGATGTGTCCCTTGCCATTGCTCTGTTCCTGACCTTGCCCCATGACTAATAAGCCAGGTAGAGTTTTCCAGATGGAACCCCGTGACTTAGGGGTGGGGGGTGAGGGGTGGGGGCTGCTGCATGACTGCCTCGGTGCAAATACACCATCTCCCCTGGGAGGGAGACATTGACAGCCTAAACTTACAGACGGTGCGAACATCGAACAGCGTGGGCAGGTGGAGGGCTGGCCAGGCCCCCGGGAGCCGCTCCAGGGCCCCCTCTCTGTGTGGGGCCCCCACCTCCCTCTACCAGGGGATGGCCAGGGAAAGAGCTGGAATACAATTCTAACACACCACCAGGGGTCAGGGGCTGGATTCCAAAGCCCTACTCTGGTCAGACACCCCTCCTGTCTCTCCGGGACGCTGCTCTGAATGACCCAGCATGTGTTTCTCAGCATTGCTGGGGGATTTAAAGTGGGGCGCTTGTGCGGCTGCTGGGCATGGCCGGCATGGCGCGACTTGCTCGGGGTGCACACTAGGGCTTCTCTGGTCTGGGCTGGTTCCGGGGAACTAGCAGGGAACTCATGGGGCCCCTGAGGCCTCCCGACCAGGGCCCCAGGGTGCTTCCAGCCCCGCAGGGAGCCTCACCTTGGAAAGCACGTCGGGGTTGGGGTCGTTCTGCAGCAGCACGGCGGCCGTCCGCGTGTCATCGTTGCGGGCCGCGATGTGCAGGGCGGGCAGGCGCACCTTTCCCTTCGTGCCGTAGTTGATGAGGTGTGCCACCACGTTCTCGTGGCCCTGCTGCAGGGCCACGGCCAGTGGGGTGAAGCCGTCCTGGCCGGGGCAGAGGAGAGACCCCTGTGCGCCGACCGTCCTGACCGCTCTGTCCTCGGGGCGGGACCTGCGCTTCTGCGCTCAGGGCCCTTGCCCTCGGCCTGGGAGCGCCTCCCTCCTCCACGTCCTGCAAGCTCAGCTTAGACGCCGCCTCCTCCCTAATGCCTTCCTTGGCCCCTCTTTCATTCTCTGCCATCTCACAGCACGTGCGATAGCTCTCCTTTAGCACTTAGCTAATTTTCCTTTATGACTTGTTTCGAGCGCGTTTATTGAGCACTTTACTGCCCTCTCTGCCTCCCTCCCTCTCACGTCATCACCCAGTGTCAGGACAGGGCCCTGGACGGATGGCCAACAATCAGAGGCCTTCATTCACTTCACAAATGTTACTGAACACCTACCAAACGCTGGAAACCACAGCCGGCACCGAGGTTTCAATTCTGAGCTACTGCTATTAACCTCCTCGGTGTGTACAGGGGCACAGGGCCCTCTTGAACTGGCGAAGCAGAATGAAAACAGCCATCTAATCACTGAGTCGTCTGACGCTAAGAGTCAAGAGAAGCTTTGGTTTCATCTCCTCCATCATTTCACCAGTGACAAAACTCAGGGTCAAACGACTTGTCCAAAGGTGTTTGTGGGCTCAGAGCAAGACCTTTATACTTCTTATAAAGGTCCGAGGCACACCTGTCACCCACACGCATGCGTGCCCCCCACCCCTGCCCAGCCCCCAGTGTTGGTCACGGTGGGAATGACAGATTCACCCCTGCAGTCATTTCTCTGGTGTGTGTCTGGGCATCCCACAACAGCCATGACTTTGTCTCTCAGCTCCTTGCAGGGTCTGACAGTGCCCTGGATGGTCATCACGACAGAGGATGCATCCCAAGCCATGTCCCAGGAACCCATGCCCCCGTGACCCTGTCCTCCCCACAAGACATGTTCAGCCATGAGGCCACGTCCTCAAGGTACTTACTTCTGTGGCTACATTCTGATTAGCTCCATTTTCCAGCAAAAACTTAACCACCTCCAAGTGATTCTCCTGTGCTGCCATGTACAGGGGGGTAAAGCCTTTCTGTAAACCAAGAGGAAAAGCCATTGGAATCCAGCCATGTCACTGACCGATGCTAAGACGGGTGCAAAATCCTCCAAACCAAAGGACGGCTCTTCTGACATCTTGTTTCCAACCAGCCCTGGGGGCAGCATCCCCATCTGTGTCTCCAGCTGTCAAAACTCATGACACTTTGCAGTTGGCGTATCGAGGTTATTGCAAAAGGCCTCCATGTGGGGCGACCCTCCCCAGAGGTCTGCCTCTGCCCCTCCCAGAATGGTCAGCCTCTTCTGCACACACACAGGCCCCACTAGTTTCACTCCCTTCTTCACACCCCCTCCCCCCCCCC
>SJYQ01091652.1:0-17046 GCA_006410935.1 Redunca redunca | reverse complement strand
CGCTGAGGAAGGCTTTCTTGTCTCTCCTTGCTATTCTGAATTGTATTTAGAATCTATAAATAACTCTTATAAATCAACAATAAAAAGACAAATAATCCAGTTTAAAACTGGACAAAGGATTTGGATAGCCATTTCTCCGAAGAAAATATATAATGGCCAATAAGCACATGAAAATATGCTCAACACTATTAGTTATTATGAAGATGCAAATCAAACCCACGGTGAGATACCACTTCATGATAATCTCATTGGCTACTAGGATAACTATAATCCTGGAAGACAGATAATAACACCTGTTGGTGAAGATACAGAGAAATTGGACCCTCCAGGCATTGTTGGTGGGAATATAAAATGATGCAGCCTCTTTGCAAACAGTATAGCGGTTCTTCAAAAAGTTAAACATGGAGTTACCATATGACCTGGTACTTCCATTACTAGAGGTACATAGTCAAGAAACCTGAGAACATATGCCCTACAAAAACTCGTACATGAATGTTCAAAGAATTATTCATAATAGCCAAAGAGTAGAAATAACCCAAATGACTATTCATTTATGAAAAATAAATAAAATGTGGAATATCATAGAATGGAATATTATTCAGCAACAAAAAGGAATGAAGGACTGATGCATGCTACAACATAGAAGAACATTGAAAACATTTTGCCAAGTGAAAGATAGTGGATATAAAAGACCACATGTTGTATGATTCCATTTATATGAACTATCTGGTATAGGCAAGTCCATAGGGACAGAAAGTGGATAGACTGGTGGTTTTCTAGGGATGGGGACACTAGGGAGCTAATGGGTTTAAAGGTTCTTTGTGGAGTGATGAAAATGTTTTGGAATTTGACAGTGGGGTGGTTATATAACTGTGAATATACTAAAATCCACTGAATAATATACTTTAAAATGGTGAACTTCATGTATAGTTTATATCTCAATAAAGCTATTACTTATAAAACAAACAAAACTCAGGCGTTGCTTTTAAAACATGCATATTCTTTGATCCAAATTCCCATTCCTAGGAATTTCCCTATGGAAATAATCAGAGATGGAGTCAAAAATTTGGGATGTTTGCTACAATATTACTTACAAGTACAAAGAATTAGAAACAAACCAAATGCGAACCAGAATGGACAAGTTAAATTATTCAGTCATGTGAAGGATATTACACAATCATATTGTTTTTGGCTTTATGCAGCCATGAAAAGACTTCTATAACATACTAAGTAAAAAAGCAAATAAAAAGATGAAGTTTGTTTTGATTTTAAAGAAGTGTGTATACATGTGTGGATGCTTAGAAAGAAGTTTGGATATTCAACGAAATGTTAATAGTAACTGTCTTTGGATGGTTTTACAACTTAAAAAATGTATAAATTTATATCTAATAAGTTATTTCAAATACTCAGAAAAGCACAGAAAATAATATACATCTGTTTACCTACCATCCAGTTTTGCTAAATCTTAACATTTTGTTATACTTAACACCAAATCTTTTTTGAGAAGTAAAATGTAGGCACAGTTTTTAAGACTTTCCTTCTCCAGAATTAATCCCTCTCTTGAATTTGGTGATGATTAATGTCAGGCATGTTTTAATATTTATATATGTATATATTCATAAACAATATATATAGTATTGTATGCCTATTTCTGAATTTTGTACTGTATAGAAGATACATTTTTTGTGTGCCCAAATATGTCTTTTATATTTATCCATGCTGCTCTAGATTAGATGATTACAGTTTAACTATATTGATTATCTTAAGGTTTCAATATAGCCTTTTATGTTTTTTATATGTTCTCTTGTTGATGAACATCTAGGTCAAATCCTTTTTCTCTCTCCCTTTCTATTTAACACAGTGCTGTTATAAAGACCTCTGTATGTATAGGTATCTTTAAGTATATATTCAAGTTTCTTTGGGGTATATACCCAGGAATGGAATGGTTCCAATGTGCATCTTCAGTTTTACTAGATATTGCCAAACTGGCTATATACCTACAAGAAAGTTCCCACTGCTTTATATTCTGGCCAACTCACAGTATGTTAGACTTTTTATACTCTCAGCAACTTAATGAGTGTGAGGTATTTGATTATTCAAAACAAATAAAAATAGGAAAGAAAACAAGACAGTTATTTCCACTAAAAAATTAACAGGGTTTAGAGTCAGGCAGATCCAAGTCTGAATGTTGGCTCTACCCCTTAGGCTTTGTTACCTTGGGAAGCAGCTTATTATCCCTGAGCTTCAGATATCTCATCACCATCCTACAGAACTGCTGAGATTTAACAAGACAAGCACGTAGCACAATACACCGCAAGGGCTCAATACGTGGCAGCTGTGATGATTATTTATTCTCAGCTCCACTTGCTAATTTCAAAAAGGGATACGAACAAGCAATGAAAAAAGCCAAAAGGCAGACAGAAGATAGAAGAGAAGAAAAAACAGGCTGAGTAACTCAGAGATAGGACATTCTGTCCTTGACTAGGAGAACAAGCCGTGCAGGACCCGACAGAACAACGCCAGCCTTCTGCCACAGCAAGTAGTGAAAACCACAGTCTCAGGTTTTATCTAAAAGAATGCTGGATTCCACTTGGGGTTCCCATCAAGCCCTCTTCACAGATGAAAAGGAAGGAAGGAGGAAACTGTAAAAGCCCCAGCTTGCTCTGCTGCTTGGACCCTCTGAGAGGTGGGGAGGCAGCTTTTGGCGGAGAGGAGCAGGAAAATCAGTAAAATAATAGCTTATCATTTATAAGGTGCATCTCTGCATCTCATTCAAACTTTACAACTTCCTGAGGTTCAGATGGGACAGAAAAGGAGACTGAGGCTCAGAAAAGTGAAATGTCTTGTGCGCCCAAGGTCATACAACTAGAAAGACTGGGAACTGAACTTTCCCAAATGCTCCTTTTAGATGCCACGCTGTCTTTCAGGAGCTCACACACAACTGTCTGGGCCTCAGCATGCCTCGAAGGCTGCAGGCTCTGGGAACGGGACAAGCGAACAGGGCTGGACGAGCAGAGCCGTGGATCAGTGTGAATTGGCAGCCTGACCCAATAAAGATGCCAGGGCTATTCTCGGTGGCAGGAGGGAAGAAGGGGGTGGGGGAGGGGAGTCTGTAATTGGGACACCAAACTTCCATCTCCTCTCTCTCTGCCCCAGGCCTACTTTCCATGATTGATCCCTCTGTAGTAAGCAGGTTGTGGCTGACAGCCCAGAATGGAGGCCTGGCTCTGGAGTACCCACCCCTCCCGAAAGAAAGCCACAGCAGTTATCCTGTGCTTAGTAGATCCTCAGAGTTCTCTTAGGACCCTCTCTCCACATAGCTTCCATCACAAGATTATATATATTCTCCCCTTAATATTAAAAATATCAGTCCCATCTCAGAGGCTGATCCCAATCTCATTGCCAGCTGTCTGCTCACCATACCTTTCTTCTATTCTGAAAACCAGCAGCCAACATCACAGGGTGTGTCTTCTCATTCCATGTCCTTTACAAGCACCCCCACAGCAAATCTGACTTTTCTCCATGATCGATCAGTGCCCCCGTCCCTGTGGGTCAGCTGTGCGCCTTGAAGCATCCCTTGGCTCATCTGAACTTCCCCACCCCCTTCCCACGCCCCCTCCGCATGGTTCACCACCTGCCTGGGAAGGCAAAAACTTCTCCTTGTTTCAGATTCTTTTTCAGTTTTCACAGGCCTGGGAATAAATCTAGGGACTCAACCCAGAGCTGAGAATGTTCTGACTGAGGTAAACTTTGCCTCTGTAACAAAACCAGCTTAACCTTCTATCCTTATTCTGTTTAGAGCAAGGAATGCTCTCTCTAAACTTGGAGGCAGCCTGATTTAAAAATCAAAATCTAAAACAAAAGCAACAAATCAAACTGTCCTTCTATGGCACTTGTAAGGGATGATGACAAACTGGTTTCTGTGGAGTCCCCAAAATCATCATGTTAGCTTATTGGTATGACAGCAATCATTTATGGACCACCTCCTCTGTGTGAGGTAGTGGCCTAGAACAGCCCCCCACCTCCCCAACACACACAGACACACACGCATTATTTCATTTCAATCTTGACAGTCCTGCAGGGATTTTTGTTTCATCATCCTGACTTTGCAGGTGAAGAAACTTGGGTTCAGAGAAGTTAAGAAAGCTTCTCAAGGCAGAGCAGGGACCAGAATTCCAAATGTTCTACATCCCAAATCCAGTCT
This sequence comes from Redunca redunca, assembly GCA_006410935.1. Classification (NCBI taxonomy): domain Eukaryota; kingdom Metazoa; phylum Chordata; class Mammalia; order Artiodactyla; family Bovidae; genus Redunca; species Redunca redunca. The sequence continues at coordinate 12,842 of SJYQ01091652.1, read as the reverse complement.
CTTTCTACTGCACCATGACGCTCTGAAAAGAATCTAGAGTGGCCAGGAATGCAAAGAGCAAAGGGCTAAAGTTACAAATAGGATTTTTGAACTGCAAACCATGGGCTATAGATACTGCCAAATATACAACCCTTAGAAGACAGTTGTGTATAAATACAATTAAAAATAAAGTCTATTATGAGAAGCCAAACATAAAAGGTCCTACTTGTAAAACTGATGGTTGAAGGTGGCTGCCAAGATTTTTTCAAAGCAACTTTAACCAAAATTATTTGCGACTGTGGAACAGACCTCACCTGAAGTTACTGTATATCAGCGAGAGACAGTGGAGGAAAAAAAAAAAAAAGGCACAGACTTCCAAAATAAGTTGATATGAGTGTGTTTCAAGGGCTCCCCAACAATAACTCCTTGTTTTAGAAAGAAGCGCAGGAAAGTGTGTGGGGGTAGATGCCTGCAGCTAGAGGAGGAGAGGAAATGTTTTTTCCAGCAAAAGCTTTCTAGAGGGACAGCATGACTTTAGTTAATTTCTTTCCAACAACGCTTTTGTCCTCTCATTTTGAGCAGCCTTCAGTGTCTCATCCCCAGACCACCACAGGCCAAAGTAAAGCAGAATACGCCACAGGTGAATTGAGCAAACGAGACAATGCCTTCATTAGTTAAATATGTTTTGGGACAGAAGAGGTTTTTCAGCCCTGATCAAGTTATATGGCAAACAGTGGGACCCAGTCCTCCCAGAGAGGCAGCTTGTTCCACAGTCTCAGGCCCCAGAGCTCCCTGAAATGGGGGAAGCTGCATCCAAGGCCCTCCCCTCTCTGGCTGTGAAAGGAGGGGCTTGGGGCACAGATCCAGGCCAGTGACTCTGACACCAGGATGCTACGCTGGGGCACTCTGTGCTGACTCTTATCTCACTTGGGAATTCCAATTAGGAGGAAAGTGTTTTTACTTTAACCACCAACTGCTGTGGAAAAAAAACTGCTTTCATAAAAATCTTCCTAGATCTGTTACTACTTCTCTGTTGTATTTTTTGTGGTTTTTAAAAAAGTTCTGAGATAAATATTATTTATTGCAGTTATCAGACAATGGACAGGTGACATTAAAAAAGAAAATAATTTGGAGCAGTAATTCAGAATAGCATGTAGTTGACTACCTGGTATTTATTAACAAGTCTTTTTGAAGTAATTTATTTATTGGAATTTTTTCTTAAATAAATCTGTAATACCTGTTTATATCAACCGTATTTAAGTACAGTGGAGAACACTGGGATGTCACAATTGCCTTAACTTTTTACCCTTACCCAGATTATTTTCTACACAAAATATATACTCTGCATTCTGAAGAGGTACATACAGATTCCGTATGAAATAGCATGGTTAAGTTGTGAATATACTTAGCCATAACTTTGAAAAAGCTTGTGAAAGTATTTATGTTTACAATTTTAATATAAAATTTTATGGGAACACAGTCCATTTGGGATCCAGTCAGAAAGCTGCTAACAGAGACATACAAATGTGGGCTGGTGAACAACTGTATACAGATTTAAGCCAACAGGGTATGTACACTGGTTCTTCTCAAAAAGTTATGGAAATGAAAACACTACAGAGTAAGCTAAAGCAAGCAGCTTTTGAGGAATGAGCCAAAGTTTTTGGCTTTCCAATGACAAAGAAAACACTGAATCTTTCTCTCTTTACTTTAGTAGACTGCTGCTGCTAAGTCGCTTCAGTTGTGTCCGACTCTGTGCGACCCCATAGACAGCAGCCCACCAGGCTCCTCTGTCCCTGGGATTCTCCAGGCAAGAACACTGGAGTGGGTTGCCATGTCCTTCTCCAGGTGCCTTACTAGGCAGGAGATGGAATAAATCAACAGTAAGCAAAGATACCAAGTAGAGGACTTCTATTTTACAAGCTGTTACTGGTATCTACTCTAAATATTATTTAATATGTGCTATTTTAAGATAGCTGTTTTAATTTTTTAAAGTCTGTGTATGGTTTTTCAGTGTATGTACACCACTTCATTTTCGCAAAAAGAAGTTATTTTAAAAGTTTTTAAAAATTTTAAAGTTATTTGAGTCAAAGGAAGAAAGTAAACTTAAAAGTAGAATAAAGAATGGAAATTCATAAACATTAAGCAGAAAGTGTATTTTAGCTTCAGGCAAAGTACCACCATGCTTTGAAGTCTGGATTGTGTGCTTAGGCAGTCAAGTAAAAATTGCAGGGACAATGTTTTGAGAAATGAATAAACTCCTCTGAAGCATGAAGTTTTCAAAACCCAAATCAAGATCCCTTTTCAGTTCCAGATTAAAGGAAGAGGCATGATGATTAAATGCAATGCACCATCACAGGTGGGCTGGTGCAGGTGGGGAAGAATTGCCTTAATGGATATTACTGAGCTAACTGGCTAAAACTGAATATTGTTTGTTGTGTATTCATCTGGTGTCAATACAGAATTTCCTGAATCTGATCACTGTACTGTGGTTATGTAAGAGAATGTCCTCGTTCTTAGGAAATATGGGTAAAGGGTTGACTGCCTGCAACTTAATCTCAAATTGTTGGGGGCAGGGGATTAATCAAGCAAGATGTGGCAAGATGCTAACAACTGGGGAGTTTTGGTGAAACGCACATGGGAATTCTTTGTATTATTCTTGATTTTCAAAATTAAAAATTCAAATATAAATCAACTATACCCCAATGCAAGTTTTTAAAATAAAGTTAGCCAGTAAGGAAAAAAAAATAACCAACATACCTTTTCAGAGTTTCTCTCATCCATCTCTGTCTAATGTAAAGAAATTCCTCTACCTACAAACTTTCACCTCAAGAACTTTGTAAGCACAAAATAAGCTTACAAAACCTCACCAGCATCTTCCTCCAGTAGATGGCAATGAAACAGCAGTTTCTGAACCTAGCTTCCCAGCAGAATCAGCTGGAGGCTTTAAAAAACAATTTTTTAAAAAGAAGTCCTGGGATCCACCCATAAGACCCCTTAAATCAGATTCTCTGGAGCCCAGCTCAGAGGTGATTCTAGATGCAGCCAGGGTAGAGAACATCTGCAANAGTGGTTCAGCTGGGTGAGGCAGTCATTCGGCTGGGTGTGCCTGTCCAGTCTTGTTCTTCAGGGCCACCAGCAGAGGGAGCTGCACACCCAGCCAATGGATGCAAACTAAGAGCTAGGAGGTGGAAACAGGTGGAAATGCTGAATCACCCAGCTGAGTAAGGCTACAAAGACCTCACCTGTCTATCATTTCTTGATCCGGTTCCTTTTCTGTATTCCTCACCGGACTGTGAGCTCTGACTGTGTCTTACTGACCTTCTGTCTGCAGAGTCTCCCACAGTGTCTGACACACAGTAAGTGCTTGGCAATATTATCTATTGATGCTGTTGGGGGCATCTGACAAACGAATATTCACCAGACTGGCCAAATGTTAGACAACTGGTATTTTCTGGACCAACGAGACACTGTATTTAACGTTCCTTCCTTCATGGAGATCCCTGTATTTGGTCCTGAAAAAACCCATCCTCCATCTCCCCCAAGCGCCTGGCCACCCCCAACCAGGCATGAGCTTGAGAGTCCCTAGGCCCAGACAGCGGGATGGGAGACTCACGCTCCACTAGGAACAAGGGGCTGGAACTTCCACTGCTCCTCTTCGCAGTCTAGGAAAAGCCGGTTCATGATCTTGTTCTTCTCCTCTGGGGGGATGAAGTTCTCGATGATCAGGTACCTGGGAGCAGGAATGAGGTAGAGATGGGGGTTTGAGGAGTGAGACCACGCATTGTAGGTGAAGGTTGCAAGAGAAAAGACAAGCAAGACCCAAAGAGGCAGAGGGAACAGAGAAAATGGAAAAACCAAAAAGTCAGGGGGAGGGGGTCCCTAGAGAAACAATAGGACCTGGAAATCAGTTTCTCAAGCAAAGATTATAGACTCAGGGCCTTAGGAGTTACCTCTGGGCAACACCCAGCATGCACTTTACAAGGTTCATCTAATACAGGCAGAGGACAGAAAGGAGAAAACAGGAGGTAGAAGATACTCCAATGGGTCCCTCCCCCATCCATTCCTTCCATTCCTATGGGTCATGGACATGGGTGAGGAGACAGAACTGAAGCCTTCAGGAAAGAGAGGAGCCTGTCAGGGAGCGGCCCAGAGCCTGAGAGATGGCTGTGCGGGCCCCAGCTGGGAAGAGAAGGGGCCCTACTTGAGCTTAAGTTCCCGGGTCTGCTCATTCTGCGCCTCCTCCAGGTCCTGCCGCACGCGGATGTACTCATCGTGCTGGTCCTGGATCTCCGCCTTCACCGCCTGCAGCTTGGCGTAGAGCTGGCAAGGGAAGGTGCAGCTCAGAGGCGGTATGGAGTGGCACCCTACGGGGCTCGACTCCCCCAGCCTGCAGGCTCAGGGTCCACCAGCTCAGTCCAGGATGAGGCCAGGGTCCCCGTGTGAATGTCCCTCCATCCATCAGGTCAGGTTATTTTAAGGGCTGACCCATCCCTCCTACACCGCTCACTCTCAGCTGCTGTCCACATCGTGCAATGCTCAAGTTTGATGGGACCTGGGGAACCTTCTGGTCCAACACCCTCTTTTTATAGATAGGAAACTCAGGCACAGGTTTGCTCAAGGTCACACACAAGGTGCAGAAGAGCCTGAATCAGGACCCGAGTATCAGGACTACTGGTCCAGGGCTCAGGGGAGCCTCAGCCAGTTTGCAAGGTGGCCCATTCCACTCCAGCCTCTCCAGCGGCTCTCAAAAGGAGGGGTATGGGGAGGGCAACCCCGACCCCATTATTTGTCCCACTCCTAACACACCGTGAGGTATGGAAACTGGAAACTGCTGCTGGAGCTGGGCCTCTGCCGGGCCTGCTCTGGAGCAGCCACCTCAGCAATCTAAGGGCTTTCCAGGCTCTTCCAGAATCCAGGCTGGAATCTGCAGCTTCCTGCCCTAGGCCCTCAGCTCAGGCGCATGCCATTCCCTGGCCATGGACCTCACCGGGTCCTGGTGGCCAATACTCTCATCTCTGGAGGGCCTTGTGCTTCCTGTCTGAGCTCTCCCGGGCTCAAGTCTCCACTCCCCTGGCCTGCTCAGTGCCTGACTATCCAAACGGTGACTCACTGGTGACACCACAGGAAAGGGGCAAGTGACCTAGGACCACGAGGGCAGCAACCCTGCAGAGCGGAAGCGAAAGCATTCCCAGCCTCTCAGGCCCCTCCTGAAGCAAGAGAAAAGGTTGTATTCCACCCAGACCCCTGCATCCCCTGGCTCCTCACCCCAGCACCCAGGCAATGTAACTCAAGGGGTCAGAGGTTCAAGCAAAGTGGGGAGGGGTCGCTAAAGCACAACCTGCCTTGGGCAGGTGACTGCCAGGCCCTCACACACCCAGACCCAGGGTCCTGCTGTGCCAACTTACCTTCTTGAGTTTCTTGGTTTTGACCTCCACCTCCTGCTGCAGGGACGTGTAGGTGCCCCGGAGCTCCATGGTCTCCTCGTCCCGGAGCATCATCTCTTGCTGCATTTCCCGCTCACGGCGTTTCTAGGCCGGGGCAGGGGACAGGGCTCAGAGGAGCAGCACATACCGGCAAGACCCAAGGGAGCTCTGCCTGTCATGGAACCTGGCTCCGTCGTGGCCACAGGAGCCAGGAGGACACAGAGTTTCTCACAGCCCAGGTCCATCGCTCCCACCCCGTCCTCAGTGGAGGCCTCTCTGAACCTTCTTCCCAGCTCACAGGGCCATGCTTTTGCAGGCACTGCCCCACGTGGAAGGAGACCCCGCCCCTAACCGCTGGGGCTTCCAGGGGTGTCGACCACATCCACTAATGCCCAGGTACTGGCTTTTTAGCTGTCTCAGCCTCTCCTGTGTAGTATCACAGCTGATGGGTAAGACCAACAAACTGGTTCTTGATGCTTTTGGAAACGGTTGGTGAAGAACTCACACCTTTGTGGAAGGTTTGGGAATTAGGACCGGGTGCCCTGTAGAAGCTGACATCACGGAGAGCCAGCACCTGGGTGGGTGGACCCATAGGATGCAGAGAGTTAGGTTCTCAGCCCTGTAATTGCAGGGACCCTGAGTTCATGATGACTCACTGCCCTCAGCCCCCCAGACCTGACCTCAAGGCCATGCACCACCCCCTAGGGACCTGAAGCCCCCAGCCCCACCTGCTCGGCAATCTCCTGCCTCTTTAGTTCGAGCATCTTCTGCTGCTCGTTGGTGTGATCCATGATGTTCCTGCCCCCGATGAGCAGCTTGCTCTCCATGGCCTGGGGACACAAAGGGGTGAAGAGATGGGTTTTCAAAGGGCCAGAGCAGCCCCAGCTTGAGAGGTTTGGCTTCCCTGCCCTTCAGGGCGGGGACAGAAGATATGTCCCAAATGGGGACTCATGACCCTCAACAAGAAGGAAGTTTTACCCTCTAGCGTCATGGGCCCCAGCACAAGGCTCCCATTGTTAGCAAGACCATTAGGTGAGACAAGGCAGGGAAGCCCTCAGAGAATACAGGGCACCTGATGTGTTTGCTTTGGATACGGATGGAAGGCTGGTTCATCATGCCCGGGGAAGGGAATGCGGGCGGCTATCTAATCCTGGCAACCAGGACCAGCTGGTGTTCAGGAGGCAGGGAGATGCAGGATACAGTCTCTGAGCAGCCTGGCCCTTTGGCTAACTGGCTCCTGACTCAGGAAGGGGGCTCTCATTCAGGCAGCAGGAAAGGGTCTGCTCTTCAGCTGGAAAACAGAAGAAAAGACATAGGGAGAAGACTCCCCAGCACTGAAGGGCATTCAGGGCCCCAGAAGCAGCAGGCATTTGGAGATGGCCAGAAAGACTTGAGCTCCACCCACTCACTGCAAGGTCTCAGCCCAATTACCCTTCATCTCACACATCTGTAACCCTGGGGCCACCCCTGCTCTGAGAAAGATAGCCAGCAGATATCTGCTGAGCGTTACTGGCCAGGTGCCTCCAACTTTACCCCCAGAGAGACGTCATTCAACAAGGAAGGAAGCTAAGAGCAACTGGCTTCATGTCATGTAGCTGGTTAATAAAGAGGTGAACCAGTCTCCCCACTAAGCCTTGTGCTCTGTGCAGCCCCTCACCTGGTGCTTGGCACAGACATTGTGTAGGTGCTCACTGAATCTGAAGCTTAAAGAGTAACAGCCATGGATAAATTGCCAGTTGTGACTACATAAAATGAATTTTCACTGTTGCTAGTCTGAGGGTGCTGCCCAGCTGTTCTCTGATTTCATCCCAGGCCTCCTGGAAGGTTGAAATCACCTTGAGCCACCAAAAGAAACTGGCTGCCTCCCCACTGGAATACTTCCCAATGGAAGTTGCTGACCAACTGAGGGCTCTCAAAGCAGGGATTGCTGGCACAATAGCGGAGCAGGGGGTCCCTGTATCCCATACGTCATGGACGACAGAGCAGGACAGGAGTTGAAGGTGGCTTCTGGAGGGGGTCAGAGGTGGGGCTTCTCCCAAACCAGACGCTCTAGAGAAGATTCGAGTGAGGGAGGCACAGGGCCACAGCTGATGCCCTGCTTTTTTCCACCTGATTTAAAGACTGGGGATGAGGGTGCAGAGAGCAGCACAGGGCAAGGAATCAAGAGGAAGAAAACAATTCTTTTCTCCGCACCTGCTATGTGCCAGGTGTCTCACACTTATTTCTGCTCATAACCCTTTAAGCAATGGATCTCAAGATTTTGGTGTACATTAGAATCACCTAGGCAGCTTTTAAAAGGCTCAATGCCCAGACTACACCCTGAAAGTGTTAGTCGCTCAGTCGTATCCAACTGACTCTTTGTGACCCTGTGGACTGTAGCCCTCCAGGCTCTTCTGTCCACAGAATTCTCCAGGCAAGAATACTGGAGTGAGTTGCTATTTTCTACTTCAGGGGATCTTCTCAACTCAGTGATCAAACCTGGGTCTTCTGCATTGCAGGCAGTTTCTTTACAGTCTGAGCCACCAGGGAAATCCCAGACTATACCCTACCACCAGTTAAACTGGAAATGGAGGAGGGCAGGGAGGTGGTGGGGAGAAGGCAATGGCACCCCACTCCAGTACTCTTGCCTGGAAAACCACATGGACGGAGAAGCCTGGTGGGCTGCAGTCCATGGGGTCGCTAAAAGTTGGACACAACTGAGCGTCTTCACTTTCGCTTTTCACTTTCATGCACTGGAGAAGGAAATGGCAACCCACTCCAGTGTTCTTGCCCAGAGAATCCCAGGGACGGGGGAGCCTGGTGGGCTGCTGTCTATGGGGTCGCACAGGGTCGGACACGACTGAAGCGTCTTAGCAGCAGCAGCAGCAGCAGGGAGGTGGTGAGGTCCAGGCATCAGTGGGTTTTAAAGGTTCCCAGGGTATTCTGAGGTGCAATCAAATTGGAGAATCACTGCTTTCTGCAGTCCCCAGAACCAGCATTATCTGAGAACTTGTTTGAAATGCAGAATCTCTGGCCCTCCACAGGCCTAGTGAATCAGCATCTTAGACCCCGTCCAGTAACTTGTGTGACATGCTTTAGGGACAAACTATAAGCACCATCGTTTTTCTGATGAAAGCTCAGGGAGGTTAAGTAATCCATCCAAGGTCACACCATGGCTGTTGCATATAAACGGAGACTCCAGACCCAAGTCTGCTTGATTCCCAAGCCCAGGCTCTTCCTACCAGACACTGTGCAGTGTTTTAGGAAGCAGAACCTGCTAATAGAAAAGCAGCATTTTCCAGCAAGAGGAATCATGTCTGACTACTCTACAAGAGTTCCCTCAGGGACAGAATAGATTATTCCAGTCCACGAGGAAGCCAATGGCCAGAACTTAAGAGGTTAAAATGCTCCTGGCTCCGTCCTACATCAGCGGTTACTCCACGGGGGAGGGGGAGAGGGAACAGAGAAAGGGGAGGGGAAGGAGGGGAAGGAAACAGGCATCTCTCCAGATGGAAAAATGTTCAAATGTCAGAAATCATGCAAGAAAGGGTGCACAGGGTGAAATGCCAACTTCACAGATGCCCCCAAATCCCTGCAGGTGGGAAGAGCAGGAGAATTTCTGGGCCATGTGAATGGACCAAAAAATGGCAGATCCTTCAATTAGTTTTACATTGGGGAGAAAAGTAATCCTAAATCTTCATTAAATGATAGCTGTGAGCAGTCAGTTATAAACCACAAAAAGAGGAAAAGCGAGGAGTAATTCTCTATGGTTCCCAGAATACACTGGCTTAATATGCTGCCACAGCTAAAAAAGCCAATAGTATCTGGCCAGGTACCATCACCAAGGCTTTTTTGGAAACAAAACAAAAATCATTCTACCCTAATATAAAACCATGATGCAGCTGAATCTGGAGTACTGTGTATAGTTCTCTCACTGCATCTCTGGGGACTTGAAGAAGAGAGAAGATTCAGAAGAGGGCAGCTAAAACCATGCAAGGGCTTAAAAAAAAATAGGACTCTTTAGATGGCAAAGACAGAGAAAGGCTAAGAGAACCTGGAAACTATACCATCAAAAGGTGTGAAAAGCAAAGATCTAGGCTTTTCTAATCAACCTCTGGTAGGGAGAATAAGAGCTTATACCGTGAATTTTTAGGACAAAGGCAAGTTCTTCTTTACAGAAGATAATATATTTATGGAATGTGATATCTCAAGAGTACTGGATTGAATAACTCACAGTTCATCAGTGGATTCTGGGGACATATTTTTAACCTTTTATTGTCTTTCTCTGCTTTCAGAAAAAAAAATTCACTAATGTCAAAATAAGCACAGAAATAAAACAAACTGGAAAAAAAATTCACATATTCTTCATCATATATATTAGCTTTTTACCCCAGATTTTTCCGTATGCACACATCATTTTTCATATCTATAGACACAGGATAAATATAAGTTTGCTGCTGCTGTTTCAGTCGTGTCCGACTCTGCAACCCCATAGACGGCAGCCCACCATGCTCTTCTGTCCCTGGGCTTCTCCAGGCAAGGACACTGGAGTGGGTTGCCATTTCCTTCTCCGAAATATAAGTTTATATCTTGCTATTTCCACACTATCAAATACCTCAAGAATTTCCTGAACTAACACAACACTGTAAATCAAATATTCTCCAACAAAAATTTAAAAACAAAAGAATTTTCTGTTACTTTAATGATTGCATAATATTTGAGCTTCCCTGGTGGCTCAGACAGTAAAGAATTCGCCTGCAATGCAGGAGATTCAGGTTCAATACCTGGGTCAGAAAGATCCCCTGATAGAGGGAATGGCTACCTACTCCAGTATTCTTGCCTAGAGAATTCCATGGACAGAGGAGTCATAATATTTAGAGTGGATAATTTATAATATAAACCCCATTATAAGAAATTTTGTTTGGCTGGTTAATGTTTACAATAAACACTCTTATGCATATAATTTTTTTGGACATGCTGCTCGGCTTATAGGCTTTTAGTTCCTGGACCAGGGGTTGAACCTGAGTCACAGCAGTGAGAGCATAGAGTCCTAACCACTGGACTGCCAGAAAATTCCCAATTTTTTATCTTTTAGATGATTTTCTTAGAAGGAAATTACAGAAGTGGACAAAAAGTTATAAACATTTTGTGTATCTTAGAACATACTGTCAAGTTACCTTTCTAACAGTTTTACCACTTAAAACCACTGCCGGCAATAAATAATGGAACCACTTTTATTCAGTCATGAAGTATTATCATGATTTTAAATTTGGCTTAATAATAGATGTAGAATCAAGTCTCCTATTTATATTCTCTGTACCTCTGTGGTAGGCTTGCAAAGGTTTGCTCTCCCCTTTTCCAACATGCTCTTTTATGCTTGCTTTTTTGTGTTTCGGTGATGTTAAAGTGAGGAGATGGACCTGACTCAAAACAATTCTTTGTTTATTCAGCCCCCACCTTCTCCGGCTACCCACACCCAGCTCAAGAAGTTGGACACAGGCAGACTTTAGGCTGCCCATCAGGCCTGGAATCTGATGTTGTATCAGTCAAGGCTACCAGGGCCACCAAGTCCCAGGGCTCCTCCTACTGCCACCCCCATGCCGCCCAGGATTGGTTTCTGTCCTGGTTCTTGCTCATCTGACTTCGTGTTAGGCCTCCTCCTTGGAACTCTGTTTCAGGGTTTCTCCTTCTAGCCAGGGCCTGGGCTCCAGGCAGAGAATTTCTGGGAGATGCCTGACTGCCCGTATCACCCCATTCCATTTGTCCACTGCTCCTACACGTCTCTGCCTGACCCGCCAGGACCCAGCACAGACATGGTCTGAATGACAGCCGAATGTGCCTTATTGGTTTCTTGCCAAGTCTTGTCCACTGGCCCAGCCTACACTGTCACTCATGCCAGCCTGATAGAACTTGTCTTGTACTAGAAAAGGGGGCTGGTCCTGGCACAAAAACCTGGGGGTGGGCCCCAATCCAGGTGCAGAGTCTGAGCTCCCTCTTCTCCCCAGCCTCAGTCCATTGCTGCCTGCATCACCCCCATGCTCTGAGACATGTCATATGTGACTTTGGTTCTTTGCTTCAAAACAGTTTTCTGGTGGTTTTTTCCTTCTTTGCTTTTCTCATTTTTCGGAGGATACCAGTAACCTTCTCCTCCTTTTCCTCAGAGATCTCTGCCTTTATCACCTAAGGAGGGCAGGGGACAAGGATGTCTCAAATCCCTAGGCCCACTTCAGGCTGGAAGGGTACAAAGCAGAATATGGGGTTTCCAGTTCCCAGGAAAAGTTCCCCAGAGCTCTTAGCTGCCCCAGTTAATGCTGCCTTTGCGATTTCTCAGGGAAAAAGAGTCCAGGGGGGTGGAGCCTGTAGACAGGGCTGGGTTTGGTTCTACTGGTTCTGAATATGTCCAGTGTAACTAAAAGGCCAGCAGAGGCTGTGGGGGCGGAAAACAGGGCAGGGATTTGCAAGGACATGGTCTGACTCTTGTGAGAGGGAAACAAATCACCAGATAATTAAGGTGACCTCAGGGAATCATCAACCCCAATACCTTGTGCTTCACAGAGGAGGAAACTGAGGCCCAGAGATGAAGACTTCTAAGTCTAGAACTCATAATTAAGGAGTCAGTATGTGTATGTGTTGAGGCTTCCCAGGTGGTGCTAGTGATAAAAGAATCTGCCTGCCAATGGAGGAGCCGCGGGTTCAATCCCTAGGCTGGGAAGATGCCCTGGAGGAGGAAATGGCAACCCACTCCACTATTCTTGCCAGGATAACCCCATGGACAGAGGAGCCTGGTGGGCTGCAGTCCATGGTGTTGCAAAGAATGGGACACGACTGAAGTGACTGAGCACGCACATGCACATGTGTATCCATTCCTATACTGACTACACACTTTCCAAATAATTTCCCAATTTGATTAGGGCCTTTGCTTAGGGTGGCTCAGACGGTAAGTGTCTGTCTACAACGCGGGAGACCTGGGATCGATCCCTGGGTCGGGAAGATCCCCTGGAGAAGGAAATGGCAATCCACTCCAGTACTATTGCCTGGAAAATCCCATGGACAGAGGAGCCTGGTAGGCTACAATCCATGGGGTTGCGAAGAGTCGGACACGATTGAGCGACTTCACTTCACTTCTTCACTTTGCTTAGGCAGGTCAGCTGCTATGACAATTAGCAACTTACTGACAGGAAACATAGTAACACATCTTTTGTTACCCGAATGTTACTGACTGGAATGTTTCAGTATTCACTTACATAGCAAATCACCGGATACAGGCATCATTTAGTTCACTTCAGTTCAGTGGCTCAGTCGTGTCCGACTCTTTGTGACTCCATGAATCACAGCATGCCAGGCCTCCCTGTCCATCACCAATTCCCGGAGTTCACTCAGACTCATGTCCATCGAGTCAGTGATGCCATCCAGCCATCTCAACCTCTGTTGTCCCCTTCTCCTCCTGCCCCCAATCCCTCC
>SJYQ01091651.1:0-10282 GCA_006410935.1 Redunca redunca | reverse complement strand
AATATTAATAACCTCAGATATGCAGATGACACCACCCTTATGGCAGAAAGTGAAGAGGAACTAAAAAGCCTCTTGACGAAAGTAAAAGAGGAGGGTGAAAAAGTTGGCTTAAAGTTCAACATTCAGAAAACTAAGATCATGGCATCTGGTCCCATCACTTCATGGGAAATAGATGGGGAAACAGTGGAAACAGTGGCTGATTTTGTTTTTCTGGGCCCCAAAATCACTGCAGATGGTGATTGTATCCATGAAATTAAAAGACACTTACTCCTTGGAAGAAAAGTTATGACCAACCTAGATAGCATATTGAAAAGCAGAGACATTACTTTGCAAACAAAGGTCTATCTAGTCAAGGCTATGGTTTTTCCTGTGGTCATGTATGGATGTGAGAATTGGACTGTGAAGAAAGCTGAGCACCGAAGAACTGATGCTTTGGAACTGTGGTATTGGAGAAGACTCTTGAGAGTCCCTTGGACTGCAAAGAGATCCAACCAGTCCATTCGGAAGGAGATCAGCCCTGGGATTTCTTTGGAAGGAATGATGCTAAAGCTGAAACTCCAGTACTTTGGCCACCTCATGTGAAGAGTTGACTCATTGGAAAAGACTGATGCTGGGAGGGATTAGGGGCAGGAGAAGGGGACAACAGAGGATGAGATGGCTGGATGGCATCACTGACTCAATGGATGTGAGTCTGAGTGAACTCTGGGAGTTGGTGATGGAGAGGGAGGCCTGGAGTGCTGCGATTCATGGAGTCACAAAGAGCCAGACACGAGTGAGGAACTGAACTGAACTGAACTGAACTGAGGGGTACTTAAAATATCCAGTGTCCTCACTCTAATATGGTGGCTCAGATGAGTTGATCCTCTGAGAGACTGTGTCACTAGTGCCACACATCAGCCTCATCATGGTCCCCCTCCCCACAAATCACCACTGAAGAGAGACATTGGAAAGTAATTTTTATACAGATGCTAATTGGCATAATGAAAGCAAAGGACCTGTCCATCAAGACAGAAGAGTCAGTAGGCCAGGGTCCCATGGGAAAACACTGGTTATTAGTAGGTAGATATAAAGAAAAGTGTAATAGATATTCCAACCCAGGAAGAATGAGCCATTCTGTAAGAGGTACAATTTAGCCTACCTCTCCTAGCATCTTGACTGAAATTGTTAATGAGATCCACTTGGCACCTCAAGCAATTCCTGGGGATATTATTTATCAATGGATATTATAAAAATAGCCAATGAATCCAACACTGTGGAATGGGAACAAACTCATGTACATATCTGTATGCATGTATATGTATACAACATTATGTTCAATCCATGTGCATACATTTAAATAGGATTCTGTGTGGGCTCAGTGTTCATTTCTAATCCCTCAGGGCTCTGCTGCACCCCATGCCTCCTGCTATCTGTGTGGCCAATGGATCTGCATCAGAGCCCTAAATCCTGCTGTTTTTATATTTTTGCCATGTTGGTTTTCAAGCTGCCATAGTTTTATATTATCATTTGACAACAAACACTACTTTTCCTAATTTGTCATGGCTAAACTTCTGAAATGTGTGCTCCCAATCCACTGCTTCATCACATCACATGAGAATTCTTGGAACTGTACTACTTTTATAACTATACTACTTTCTTCTGTATTTATTTATTTATTTTTTTACTATTTTTGTGCTTTTTTGTTTACAGTTATTTATTGCTGTATTACTTCTTTCATTCTGCTAGAACTTCTGCACTAACTGTAGACTCTTAAATCACTAGTTTAGGAAGAGAACCAAGAGGTCAAAGAGGAAAGAAGAGTCATTCGCCAAACTCCACTTGCAGCTGGACACCAAGAATATATCACAGAACAGGTTGACTGCCTATGACTTTCACAAAAGCTTGATTTTCATTAGATTTCCCCTCCAACTTTTTCCTAATCTAGGCTTCCTGCCCTGTGTTAATTATATTTCTGACCCAAAACCAACAAACTAAGAGGCTGCATGTTGTGATGGAAAGCATGCTGGACCAGACGCCAAAAACTGTGTGGTATAGGGCCAACTCTAGAGCTAACCAGCTGTGTGACCTTGCACAAGTCCCTTCATCTCTCAGAACCGTTGTTCCCTCGCCTCTTTAATGAACAGTTAATAAAATTATGCCTATGATTTCTTCCCAGTCAATGTTATGTTATTCTTTGACCCTGATTGCTCTTCTTCTCACAATTAATGTACTATATATAACAACAAAATCGACAATTCTTATAAACCAGACTAAGTTTTTGTTACTACTTCCTTCCAAACATAAATTACTATTCAGGAGCTATATAATACTAAAAATAAACACTACATGCAATTTAAAAAACAATTTTGTTAAATTTATTTCAGGTATGATTCAGCAAATGAGATATTTAACATACTGCTGTGAGAGTAAACCTTGGTTTTAAATCCTAGCAAATAAAAACTGGATCCGAAAAACTGGAGCTAAGATTGGCTGGGATCCATCATCTTTATGAGAGTAGAGGGAGTTAGAATATACCATTTGCCTAAGAACTGGACAGATAATCTGAAGGAAGAGGGCAGAGGGTGGTAAATTGGTGGGAAAATTAAAGATACATTTTCCCCAGCTGTTTGATTTTTCATGCTGTTGAGTTTTGAGGTTATAGTACGTAACTCATATATGAAACATTGCTGGGAGGAAGGGAACTCATTTAAAATTATGTTAGTTGTAGAATTATAACTAGGTGTAAAGCAAAGAAAGTAGTTATCTATTATTTATTCCTTCTGAATAGACATTTCCTGTCTGTGAATACAAAGCATGACTAGAATTCACTTGCTGAAACTCGGAGATGCTACGAGAAAACATTTCTTTCTCGTTTGATCTGACCTTGTGTATGATAATGGAGCGTCTTTAAAATACTGTGACACTTGTCTGTTCTCCATATATTGCACCCCTGAGAATTATTCCTTTCTCTTGTCTCATGGGGTAGAAATTAACCTCAGAGGGTTTTAGTGTCTTGTCCAAGGTCACCCCAAGGCTCTGTCTCTATAGACAATCCTGGACAGATCTGGGCACAAAAGTCAGTCAAGCTAGTTATTTATGTATCTATATGTGACTGTCTATCTTACATAAAGGATTTCTCTTATTGGTATCTGATCCCACCTAACTAGCAGATTGACCAGAAATTAACATTGCAAGTGTCTCTAGGTGCTGAGTGAGGCTATGAAGGTAGCTCTCTTTAGCATGGTAATAGAGAAGAAATGTCTTGCTAGAGACACTATATAGAACATATATGTACAGACACAGGGGTACCAGACATAGATGAGTCTCATGTTCAACTTCTAAAGCAAGTGACTTGTCTCCTGACCATGGCCTTGATCTGAACCAGAGCATAAAAGCACAAACTGCAAGAACCTCGATAAATAGAGATAACACTTCCTTTGGTTAGCTTCTTTTGTTTCTGTTTTCTCCAATTAAATTATGAACTAAATCAACTTTAATATTCAGTCAGATTTGACCTAGAATCTAATCTACTCATTTTCTAAATATTATTAAATCAGAACATAATCTTATTGAATTGATGTGTCATCCAGTTCAAGTCCTCCCAGAACTGATGACCAGGTGGATGGTTCGATCCCTGGGTTGGGAAGATCCCCTGGAGAAGGGAAAGGCTACCCACTCCAGTATTCTGGCCCAGAGAATTCCATGGACTGTATAGAGTTGAACACAACTGAGCAACTTTCACTTTGACCAGTTCAAGCCCTCCCAAAATTGATGGCCAGGTGGATGAATAGGTGGATAGATTGGAAGGTGGGTGGACTGAAAGGTAGAAGGAAGGATGGATGGATGCATGGACAGATGATGGATGGATAATAGATGGATAAATGAAATGGATTAATGAAATTCCTTTTCCTAGATTATAGTTACTGGTTCCAAACTCTAGGAGTACAGAATGTACCTCTTCATGTAGCTATCCACCTGTTAAAATCTCGCACTGATTAAAAAGTGAATGTAAATTTTCTCTGATGAGCTTTATATCATGTTCCTAAGAAGGAGAAGTCTGATATAAAGTAGTAAAACAAAAATAAACAAACCTATAATTTGGAGTAGCAGCTCTGGGGACAATAACAAGGTTTTCCAATCTCCTAGATCATAATCAACAGTGTAAAGAATTAAAGGGAAGTTCAGGAAGGGGTGCTTAAACCTTTTTGTAAATTTAAAATCAAGTAATGATCTCCATTGCTGGTCTCCAGGTTTATTCAAATTTGGACAATTAGGACAATTAAACATAAAACAGAGACAGTTCTAAAGAGGGAGCTGCAACAAAGCAGAATAATTGCTGGTACAGGCTATCAAATTTACATAAAAAAAGATTAAAAAGCTGATTTCCATTTAAAAAACAAGATCAGGCAACATCTAAAATAGATAACACAACCCGCTGAGAAAAGCTCTTTTCATCAATAAAGGAGAAGCAAAGGTGATTATACATAACAAAACTAATCTTCTATATTGCTTTAATCACCTAAAACCACTTTAACTGTTTATTTGGGAACTGTTATGCGAAGAAAAAAAAATATTGCGTGTAAAAGTGTCTAATTTCCAGGTTTCAATAAAACATAGACACCATCAAGATCATGCTCACACATTCTCTGTTCACCACCTGCCCTCTTCTCTAGATCCTGCCTTCTCTCAGTTACCAGATTTTCCACCAATTACAAACCCACCCATTCTAGAACTTGAAAATTTGCCATGTAATTGGTTTAACAGATGCTTCCAGGATAGCAGTTCTGTTTATTGTTACAGCATCTCATGAACAAAGTAGATTGTAATGCCTTTTCCTTCCTGTACTGAGCACCTACGTGGCATTTTGAGCTCTTTTCAAAGCAGAGAAATAGCATAATTACCTGAATTTTAATGCATGCTACACCAGAGCCTTGTTAATATTTACTATCCTGTGTGTGTTTTCAAGAATAGTTATTTATTTATTAGTTCAGTACTTTCATGATTTGAGCTTGAGGAATCAGAAACATTTAAACAGATCTCAAAGTCAGGGGATCAGTTATCAGTATTTATTGTTATTATTAAAGCTTCTTGTTAATTTCCCCTAGAAGTTAAGAATTACAACTATCCCAGTCATGAATTTCGATTGATTAAGAAAAATGGAAGGAGGCTAAAAATTGGGTGACAATCCCATTTCAGTCCATTTATGTAGAAGCAATGAAATGTTGATATCAAAAGCTTTCAATATACCAAATCATGGGGTTCAGAACATGGTGCCCCTAAATATGGCACCTTGGCCTATGGAAAAGTTCAAGCTGAAGGAATCTGAGAACAGCTGTCACAGGCCAGACTTTCTGACCTTCTCCTGAAGCCAATCGTAAAACCTTCATGTGGGAGGTACCCTCCCAATACCCCGAAGAAAGGAGCACATTTGCCTCCAAAGACGGAGGGACAATGATAATCATCTGAACCTTATAAGTCTCCCCATTTACCACCTGTAGCTCATACCCCTTTGTCCTACTTGACAACTTTCCAGTCTTCATCAAGTCTAGTATAACACTCAGGATGAGCAGTATTTTCAGGTCTTTATTCCTTTGTGAAGGTCCCCATGTCACATAAAATTCACACGAATTAAGTATGCATGCTTTTCTCTTTATCTGTCTTTTGTTATAGAGGCCCTGGTCAAAAACCCCAAAAGGCAGAAGGAAAAGATATTTTTCCTCCCCTGCAACACAAACCACAGGTCAAACATGAATCAAAACAAAATCCAACCCTAGGACGAGAAAGGAAGAGATGGATTTGATTTTAAACTGTTTTATAAATTCTCTCAAAACCTGTACACACTCTTTTTTAGCGCCTATGTCTTCAAACTGAAAAGTGACTATTGTATGTTATTTACATGGAAAAGTTCCAAATGCATGCTATTTGTGAATGTAAGTTTTTAATGTCCTGTATCTGATTTATGTAGAAGCAATACCTATAACAACTATCACAAAAGGTAGAGAACAAAAATAAATTTAAAGACAGGCCAACAGCACTTACACACATAGAATGAGACAACATTATGATAAGAACTCACATAATAATAGAATTCCAAAAACTGTAAACCTCCCCTGATAATTGTGGTTATACTAATATATCTCTTTCCATGGGAATAATCCTAAAGCACTTGCAGGGATGAGAGCTTCCCTGGATTGAATCCAACAGAAAGAGTAAGCTAGAACTAAATTATACCTTCAGTTTTGCCACTTATGTTCTCTCAGACTTGGAGTCAGTGGCTTACCCTCAGAGCATGTTAGCTTATCCATCGGCAAAACAACCTTGATGGCTTTCCTATCAAGCTCTAAAAGAAAATGAAAAGATGAATTAGAAACTGCAAGTCACTCTGAATCCCTCAGATAAAGACCTATAAATATTTATTACTGCTGTTATTATTACAGTAAAACAGGCTTCAGCCCAGACACAACTATTTCAACTACACATGCCATGCAACCAGGGAGAGAAGACAAAAGCTTGCCTTCATTCTGTAACCGTACAGACTAGAATCTAGTCAGCATTCACCCAGGCGATATTTTTAAATGTCCAAAATGTGCTAATCTGATAAATATGTGAAAAACACAGCCTGTACTTAAAGACGTATGCAAGGTAAGAGGGAAGACAGGGCAAAACATAAAGAATAATCATAAATAAAAAAAGAAAAGAAACGCTATTTTAAAATAACAAATAATGTTGATGGCTCCCATATGTATTTAACAAGTGAAAGAGGCCAAATATGTAATATATGATTCCATTTATATGAAGTTCAAGACTGGGCATGCAGTATGTGTGCTAAGTCACTTTGGTCACATCCGACTCTTTGTGACCCTATGAACTGTAGCCCGCCAGGCTCCTCTGTCCATGGAATTCTCCAGGCAAAATACTGCAGCTGGTTGCCACGGGCTCCGCCAGGGGATCTTCCCAACTCAGGGACTGAACTCACGTCTCTTACACCTCCTGCATTGGCAGGCAGGTTCTTTACCACTACTGCCACCTGGGAAGCCTCAAGACTGGACACAACTAATCTACTGTTGCTGCTGCTGCTGCTAAGTCACTTCAGTCGCGTCTGACTCTGTGTGACCCCATAGACGACAGCCCACCAGGCTCTTCTGTCCCCGGGATACTCCAGGCAAGAACACTGGAGTGGGTTGCCATTTCCTTCTCCAAAGCATGAAAGTGAAAAGTGAAAGGGAAGTTGCTCAGTCGTGTCCGACTCTTCGCGACCCCATGGACTGCAGCCCACCAGGCTCCTCTTTCCATGGGATTTTCCAGGCAAGAGTACTGGAGTGGGGTTAGAAGTCAAATAGTGGTTGCTCTCCCTGGTCGTGTATGAGAAAGCACACAGGGTGCTGGAAGTGCTCTAAATCTTGATCCAGGTGGTGGTTTCCTGGGAAAGATCATATGTAAAAATTCATCTACCTACATACTTAAAATGTATGCCTTTGATGTACATTATACCACAATTTTTTTAATTTTTAAATAAAGAAAAGCTATAGGTGCTTTATATCTGACAGCGTAGTTCAATTTGTCATATCAGTAGTTATAATGATGAAAGTCAGAGGGATGCAGGGCTGGCTGGAGCAGCAGAGAAGGGCAGGGTCCCTCAGACAATGTTTTTAGCAGTGTGGTTTCCGTGTGATGAGGAACGTGATTTAGCATGGAGGAAGGGAAAGAGCATTTACCAGAGAGGAATAGCAAGAAATTACCACATAGTCCAAGACCATGCTTCCAAGTCATCCAAAACAGCATGGACCTATGACTGCATTGGAAGGCTCCAAGATGAAAGATCTGGCAAAATGCTCTCAGCTGAACAAACAGAGAACAGTCCTATAACTCAAAAATTTTGGTGACATAAGCTATCCCAAGAGAATAAATCCAAGATTTAAGGTCAGAATATTTAAAGTCTTCTCACAGCTGGAGAAAGTTGGAACTCAAACAACTGTATGTCCACAGACGTGTTGGATGCAGTCATCAAAATGGCATCTATTTACTCTGAGAGCATTCAGAGAAGCAACCATGTGCACATCAACTCCACGCGTATAAGAGGACAAGCAAACTTTCTCTATCCATGTCTCACTCTTCCCATGTCTTCGATAATAAGATTGCTAACTTCAAGTTAGCAGTTCAGGTTGGCTATCAGAAGGGCTGGGATCCCTGAAGCAGAGCCTGAGATTGGAATTCGGGGATACATGGTTCACTAAGGATCTACTTGAAAGACAAGAGGGGTCAGGAGGTGAGGGGAGCAGGCTGGAGTAGAGGAGCAGATGAAGAATGCCCAAGGGGATGCCCCTGCAGAGGTGCACCCCTTTAGGTAAGGAGTTTTGCCTTTTGTAACCATCCTGTCCTTCATTTACTAAGGGCTGGGTGAGAAAGGCAGTAACCTCCCACAAGAAGGCTCCTGTTGCGTGGTGCTGTGCTGAGTCACTTCAGTCATGTCCGACTCTTTGTGACCCTATGGACAGTAGCCCACCAGCCTCGTCTGTCCATGAAATTCTCCAGGCAAGAATACTGGAGTGGGTTGCCTTGCCCTGCTTCAGAGGATCTTCCCAACCCAGGGATTGAACTCACATCTGTTCCATCTGCTGCACTCACAGGTGAATTCTTTACCACTAGCGCCACCTGGGAAGCCCACTCAAGCAGCACATCCATCATCTTTAAGTTAACAGTTCATGTTGGCAATCAGACCAGCCCATCACTTTCACACCATCCTTATGATTTGCATAACCTTAAAAAAAAAAAATTGGGTTTTCCTATAAACGAAATAGCATCTCAATATTAAAGATGTAGATTAGTTTCAGTGATAGTTCAGATCTCTTGTGTTAGTAGCAGTAATAAAAACAAAGGGATTATAATTTGTGCTAGGCAGTGGCAATAGGCTCAAGTTTGCCTTCAGAAAAGAATTTCCTTCAGATCTCAGGAAATTTAGGGAGTAAGGGAGAAACAGAATAAAATTCGGGAGGGGGACAGAAAGTGTCTTCTCTCAAACCATAAATCATAGAAATTGAATTAGATCATCTCAAATTGAGGGACAAAAAGCCAGTTATAGATCCATTTCACGACACTGGCTGACATGGATTCCATTTGTGACTCACTGAGTAGCATTACTTATTCTGAGTGCTCCTCTGACAATGCAAGCTCTTAACATGAAGACATGTGTAACGTTACAGGAGGAATGAGGGAAAAGCAAAATCTGACAGTTTGCCTAGAAAGCAAACCCTGAGCGTCAGGCATTTCTGAAGCCTCTTTTCAGGGTCTCTCTTAAATTCTGCAGCTTGCATAGCTCAAAATTTATAAAATCCTATTCTCTTTTCCAGACACAATTACCACCATCAAACCATTTTCATCTCAACCTTAGGGCAGTAGACTACTAGAAAGCTAACTAAGTGATAGGGATCCAGTCCCAGGGGGTGGGGAGGAGGGAGGGTGGGGAGCGGAACGTCAGAGAAGGGCTGCGACCTGAGAGCTGTGGCCTCCAGATGGTGGTGGGGACTGCACCCCTGGGAAAGCAAGCAGGCGAATAAAATACCCCAGTCACTCTCTTCTCCTACCTCCTGATCCCCTGTCAATCCACTCTCATTTGAATCCATCCGGAAGCCAGGGGAAAAGGGTCTGCCCCATGCAGTCTGCAGCAGGCTGGGGAAGAGTGGAGAGCGGATGCAGGCAGCAGACAGATAATATCCAGCATGGTACCCCACTATTCCAAGCATGCAGCTGATACCTTTTGTAAACAGGTTAGAAGTTATAGTTTAAAAAGGGGGGGAAGGTAGTTTCTTCAATTTATTCCTTGTGGGAAGCACTTCATGTGTCATTTATAATGACATCTGCTAGATATTTTATGTTATTGCACCCTCATAATAACTGTGTAATGGGTGAAATAGCTTTGTTTTATAAATGATCAATGGGAAGCCTAGAGGAGCTAAGGAACTGGCTTCACATGCCATTGCAAGGAGAGGAAGGAGCGGGAATGAGACCCAAGAACTCGCTGATACCATAGCCCATGGGGTCTTCTCTGTCCTTCTTCCCTACAACAGAGATGCTGCCATTGTTCAGAACAGCTTAGAAGCCCTCCTCTGCTTGCTTTCAGAGTGCTTTTAGGAGCCTTCCCCTTTCCCCCAAATCAGTCGCATTACTTTATAGGCACACATTTTTAACAACAGCCAAAGAAGATGGAGATGATTCATCCTCATCACGTTCACCAGATGTAAGGCCAGATGACGCTTGAGTATTTCCAAAAGTCAAATTAGTTTCTCTCTCCAGAGACTGAGGAGAC
>SJYQ01091644.1:0-37718 GCA_006410935.1 Redunca redunca | reverse complement strand
TTTTTTTTTTTTTTTTTTTTACTGTATTTTCATTCTTTTGATACTGCTTCTGCAGGAACGGATCAGTCCTGTTTTAGTTAGTCCTTCTTACAGTTTCTGGAGTGTTACCCTCTTCTAGGACTCAAGCCATCAGATTGTGTCATGCCAGCCCTCGTTGGACTCTCCCCACTTTCCTTCAGTTCTCAGTGATTCTAACTCCTGCCACCCTGCTGCTGTCTCTAGCACACTCCTGTCTTAAATGCTGTGACTAATAGTTTTAACTCCCTTTGCCCACACACTCTGTTCTAGCCCTGATTGAAACCAATTCTGCAGCAATTGTGTTGTTATTCCCACCATCCTGGAAAAGGAAGGGAGAACCCTTTCTGGCCCCACCCACTCCCTGCAGGTTCTTTGTTTGGGGCAGCTTGTTGTTGTTCAGTCGCTCAGTCCTGTCCGACTCTTTGTGACCCCATGGATGGCAGCATGCCAGGCTTCCCTGTCCTTCAGTATCTCCCAGAGTTTGCTCAGACTCATGTCCGTTGAGTCAGTGGTGGCATCCAACCACTTTATCATCTGTTGTCCCCCTCTCCTCCTGCCTTCAGTCTTTCCCAGCATCAGGGTCTTTTCCAGTGACTCAGTTCTTCACATCAGGTGGCCAGAGAATTGGAGCTTCAGCTTCAGCATCAGTCCTTCTGGTGAATATTCAGGCTTGATTTCCTTTAGGATTGACTGGTTTGATCTCCTAGCAGTCCAAGGGACTCTCAAGAGTCTTCTCGAACACCACAGTTAAAAAGCATCAGTTCTTCAGCGCTCAGCGTTCTCTACAGTCCAGCTCTCACATCTGTACATGACTACTGGTAAACCATGGCTTGGACTATACTGACCTTCGTCGACAAAGTAGTGTCTGCTTTTAATACACTGTCTAGGTTTGTCATAGCTTTTCTTCCAAGGAGCAGGTGTCTTTTAATTTCATGGCTGCAGTAGTTTTGGAGCCCAAGAAAATAAAGTCTGTCACTGTTCCATTGTTTCCCCGTCTATTTGCCATGAAGTAATGGGATCGGATGCCATGATTTTAGTTTTCTGAATGTTGAGCTTTAAGCCAGCTTTTTCACTCTCCTCTTTCATCTTCATCAAGAGGCTCTTTAGTTCCTCTTCAATCTTTGCAATAAGGGTGGTGTCGTCATACCTGAGGTTATTGGTATTTCTTCCGGCAATCTTGATTCCAGCTTGTGCTTCATCCAGCCCAGCGTTTCGCATGATGTACTCTTCATAGAAGTTAATTAAGCAAGGTGACAGTATACGGCCTTGATGTCCTCCTTTCTCAGTTTTGAACCAGTCTTGTTGCATGTCCTATTCTAACTGTTGCTTCTTGACCTGTCTACAGGTTTCTCAGGCGGCAGAGATAAGGTGTCTGATACTCCTATCTCTTTAAAGAATTTTCCAGAGTTTATTGTGATCCATACTGTCAAAGGCTGTAGCATAGTCAGTGAACCAGAAGTAGATGTTTTTCTGTAACTCTTGCTTCTATGAGTCAATGGATGTTGGCAATTTGATCTCTGGTTCTTCTCCCTTTTCTAAATCCAGCTTGAATATCTGGAGATTCTCGGTTCAGGTACTGTTGAAGCCTGGCTTGGAGAATTTTGAATATTACTTTGCTAGCATGTGAGATGAATGCAATTGTATGGTAGTTTGAACATTCTTTGGCATTGCCTTCTTTGGGATTGGAATGAAAACTGACCTTTTCCATCCTGTGGCCACTGCTGAGTTTTCCAAATTTCCCGACATATTGAGTGCAGCATTTTCACAGCATCATCTTTTAGGATTTGAAATAGCTCAGCTGGAATTCCATCACCTCCACTATCTTTGTTCGCAGTGATGCTTTCTAAGGTCCACTTAACATTGATCTCCAGGGTATCTGGCTCTAGGTGAGTGATCACAGCATCGTGGTTATCTGGATCATTAAGGTCATTTTTGTGTAGTTCTTCTGTGTATTCTTGCCACCTCTTCTTAATATCTTCTGCTTCTGTTAGGTCCATACCGTTTCTGCCCTTTATTGAGCCCGTCTTTGCATGAAACATTTCCATGGTATCTCTGATTTTCTTGATGAGATCTCAGCCCCATTTCTCAGCTACTTCTTGGGCTTCCCTGGTGGCTCAGATGGTAACGAATCTGCCTGCGATGCGGGAGACCTGAGTTCAATCTGTGGGTTGGGAAGATCCTTTGGAAGGAGGGCATGGCAACGCACTGAGAATCCTGGTGGACAGAGAAGCCTGGTGGGCTACAGTCCATGGGGTCACATAGAGACTGAGCGACTAAGCCCGGCTGACTGGAAGGCTCCTCTAGTCGTCTGGACCCTTCATCGTGTGGTTCGAAGACCAGCACCATCACTGTCGTCACCTGGGAGCTTGCTGGGCTTCAGAATTGTGTCCTGCTCCAGACTTACTGAGTCAAACTCCGCCTTTCACAAGAGTCCCTAGGTGACTCAAGGGCTTTCCTCCTGACTCAGTTGGCAGAGAATTCACCTTCAGTGCAAGAGATGCAGGTTCAATCCCTGGGTCAGGAAAATCCCCTGGAGAAGGAAATGGCAACCCACTCCAGTATTCTTGCCTGGGAAATTCCATGGACACCAGCGTCTGACGGGCTACAGTCCACGGGGTCACAAGAGTCGGACATGACTGAGCAACTGAACCACCGGGTGATTTGTGTGCTCACTAAAGGTGTAGAGGTGGTGGTCGGTACAGCTTTCTCCAATTCTTCCACTATCTCTTCACACTTAATCCAGTCAAATTATTGTATCTTCCTGCCCTCTGTTGTAAGTGTCCCGATTCACTGGGATTTTTTTTTTTTTAGTTAATTTACTGTGTTGTGCAACTATTACTATAATCCACTTTCAGTACCTTAGAGATTGTTTTAAATTTAAATTTTGTGTAAGTTTCAGTTGGGGCTTCCCAGGTGGTGCAGTGGTAAAGAATCCGCCTGCTGATGCAGGAGACTCAGGTTTGATCCCTGGATCAGGAAGATCCCCTGGAGTAAGAAATGGCAACCCATTCCAGTATTCTTGCCTGGAACATTCCATGGACGGAGGAGCCTGGCGGGTGCAGTTCAAATGGGGCTGCAAAGAGCTGGGCACGACTGAGCACACACATAGTTAGTCACAGAGTTTCAGTTATGCCGGGTGAGTAGATTCCGAGGCCTGCTGCACAGTGCAGTGACTGTAGTTAGCGATACAGTATTGTGTGCGTCAGAATTTGTTAAGAGGGTAGATCTCATATTAAGTGTTCTTACCGCAAAAAAACAAAAATGAAGTGACACAAGGAAGTGTTGAGTTGTGTTAGGTGTGTCGCTACCTTGATTGTGGCATGGTGTTAGGGGTTCTTGCATGTGTCCATGCAGGAAACCCTGGTTCAGTTCCTGGGTCAGGAAGATAGATCCACTGGAGAATATTCTTGGGCTTCCCTGGTGGCTCTGCTGGTAAAGAGTCTGCCTGCAATGCAGGAGGCCTGGGTTCGATCCCTGGGTTGGGAAGATCCCCTGGAGAAGGCTGCCCAAGCTCATCAAACTGTAAATGTTTAATACATGCAGTTCTTTGTATGTTAATTATACCTTTATAAAGCTGTCAGAAATACATTTATTTTTACATTTTAATTATTATTAGTAAAACATTTACTGGCTCTAATATCAAAACTATGATACATGATTATGTTCAGAGACCTCTAGCTTCCAATTCTTACTGACCCCTTACTCCATTCCCTTCCTCCCCCATAATCATTTTATTTGTTTCTGACCTACCCTTCTGTTATAATAAGACGACATTTGAGCAGAGGTCTGAAGGAATTGAGGGAACCTACTGTGTATGGTATTTTGTATCTTTGGTTTTTTGCTTAACGATACATACTGGAGATCTTTCCATATTAGTAAATCGAGAGCTTCACTCTTTCTCGTCATTGCTTTATACTCCGTGCTGTGGGTGTACCCTGATCTATTTCACCAGATGACTCTCGACTCTTACTGTTTTTTGAGTTACAAATAAGGCTGCAGGGAACAACTTTGCGTGTGCGTTATTTTGCATGGAGGCAGGTGTGTTTGTAGTATTTCCAGAAGAGAGACTTCTGAGTCAGAGGGTAAACCTGTACGTTTTTAATGGATGTGCATGTTTTTAATAGATGTCGTCAAGCCTCTATAGGGAGGGCCTGCACTGATTTATACTCTACCACAGCCTCACCAGCAGTGTGTCCCCAGACTTCTGCATTTGACATGATAGGTGAGAAATTAGTATGTTTGTTTTCTCCTTGTGGCAAGTGAGGTTGAACATCTTTCTATATATTTAGGGTGAAATAGATTTCCTTTTCTGTGAATTGTTTCATATCCCTTACCCATTTCTCTTTTGGGTTTTTGAACATCTTGATTTTTCTAAAAGGGGAGTTCCTTATACATTAAGGAGGTTAGTCCTTTGTCTGTGATAATAAATTAACAGGTTTGTTTTTTTCTTCTCAGTTCATCATCTGTCTTGTAACTTTGCTTAAGGATGTGTTTATATTTGTTTTTGCCATAAAGAATTTTTGTATTTTTGCAGTTAAGTTTATAAATCTGTAAACTTCCTTTTATAATTTTAAGCCACAGTTTTATTATTTAGGTGTTAACCAGTTGCTATTCTTCAAAGTTTAAATAAGAGGGAAATTTTACATTTTAAAATTTAGGTTTAATAAGACTATGCTGGAAGCAAGAGATGAACATCAGAGTGTGTTGTACAAGAAACAGATTATCTATAGATAATGATTCACCAGTGATTTTAGGATTTAGCATACCTTGGATATATTATAATGTTAGGTATGTTTTGTTTTGCAAGTAACAGGAAGCCAAACTCATGTTTAAACTTTAAAGGAGGATGTATTGGCTTACGATACTGAAAATTCCAGAGGTAAGGTGGATTTCAGGTGTGCATTGATTGGGGCACCAGCTCTGTTTTGCTGAGCGTCTGTGTATTTTGCTTTCTACTGTGTGTCATCCTGGCTTTGGTGGCAGAATAGTGATTGGGGTTCTAGGCTTCAGATTTCTGTCCTGCGTGGCCCACAATGAGAGCCAATTTCCAGCATGAGAATAAACAGTTTTAAGCACTTTCTCAGAATAAGAATGATTGTTTCATAGAAGCCCCCAGCAAACTCCCCCCTTTGACTCCTTGCCCCAAACTGGGTTACCAACTCATTCATGAGGCCAAGAAGATAGGCGGTGTTCCGTTGGGAGTCCTGACTGGCTCACGACTTTCTTAAGGGGACTGGGTTATGCGACGCCCTGATTGCCCTGGAGCTGCAGCGTGAGTGGATCACAGACAGGAGAGCAGGTCTGTGGATGGACGCGGGGTGGGCAGCCAGGGGAGGCAGGCGGCACTGAGGTCAGGTGGCCCAGACCGCAGCAGACACAGCTCCTCGCTCTGGAGAAGAGCCCACCTCGGGATGGGCCAGTGAAGCGAGGAGCACAGCGCCCTGCAGCTGCACGCTGCGCGCGGCCCGGGCTGTGCAGTGTCTCTGCGCGCTCTAGAACCCTCTGCTTCCCTTGCTCTCACTGTTTGACTGTTAGGAGTGTCCTCCACTTTTTCACAGTGTTGGAGATTTTTGTCTCTTCCACCAAACGGTGAATCTTGAGGGCAAGAACCATCTTCTTCATCTTGTATCTGTTGCAGTGCCTGTAATTGTTGTTCAGCCACTCACTCGTGTTTAGCTCCTCTCACTTTCTGCCATTAGGGTGATGTCATCTGCACATTTGAGGTCATTGGTATTTCTCCTGGAAATCTTTATTCCAGCTTGTGCTTTATCCAGCTTGGCATTTCTCATGATGTACTCTGCATATAAGTTAAATAAGCAGGGTGACAATATACAGCCTTGACGTACTCCTTTCCCAATTTTGGACCAGTCAGTTGTTCCATGTGTGGTTCTAACTGTTGCTTTTTGTCCTGCCTACAGTTTTCTTAGGAGGCAGATAAGGTGGTCTGGTAGTCCCATCTCTTTAAGAATTTTCCATGGTTTGTTGTGATCCACACAAAGGCTTTAGCGTAGTCAATTAAGTAGAAGTAGATGGTTTTCTGGAAGCCTATACATGGTAGGCACATTGTGTTCAATTTTAAATGAATGAGTTGGTTGAAATTGCCCTCTGCTAAGGACTTGCTGGAGTAAATTCAGTAATCTCTCAAAATCCCTGTCACAAGACAGGCCTGGTCCGTGTTTGCTGCCAGAGCTCATAGAAGTAGGCCTGCCAACCCCATTTGCNTACTCCCATGATATGGACTACGGATACTCCTCTGTATCTTCTGTTCCTAACATTGTTTCTGCCTTTTCTCACCAACCCCCAAAGGAAAAAGCATTTATTGCAACAAGTTAATCCAGTGGGTGTTCCCCAGGGAGCAGAATCTGTTCGTTAAGGCGGTTAAGCAGATGGGGGCCTTCCTCGGTGTGGCCTGCACCGCAGCAAAGCCCGGCCTCTGCCCTGTCCCCTCGGGAGCCTCCTTGGCGGTGGCTTCTGCCAGCTCCTCCCCCCGCTCTGCTGCTGTCAGCCTCCCAGGCCGTCTGTCAGCCATCGTGGTGGCCTGTGGGTGGACCGTGGCCCCTCTGCAGAGCGGGGGCCTGCCCTGGAGTTGCTGGGCTACCTGTGCTCCTGCCATTCGTAGGCAGTCCCTGGCTGCAGTCACCAGCTGGAGCTGCACCCCTCGTTCATATTTTCCCTTTTTTTCTTGAACAAACTTGTAAGAGTTTGTCAAATTTTGTTTCACAGAATCTGGTATTTCTTTGCTTTCTGTTTTTATTAATAACATCTATCTTTATCTCCTTTGTTTTCTTTGTACTTTGTCTAGATGTCTGGCTTGAAAACATAGGTTATTAGCCTTTCTTGCTTTTTAGTGATGTGCTCAAACTGTAGAATCCCCTCCTAAGCGTTCCTTTGTCGCCCGTGCGTCACGCACGTGGTGGCGTCAGTGCCATCGTGCTCAGCTCTCGGTCGCGCCCAGCTCCCTGCCACCCAGACTGCAGCCCGCCAGGCTCCTCTGTCCGTGGGCTTCTCCAGGCAAGGATCCTGGAGTGGTGCCGTGCCCTCCTCATCATTGTCATGAAGATCTAAGGATTTTGTTATTTCCGTTTTTATTTCCTCTTTAACCCTGAATTTCTAAACAGGCATTTTAAAGTTTCTGTTCATGGTGTTTAGTTTTGTTATTAATTATTCTCGTGATACCGTCATAGAATATATGTATATTTTCAATATCAGTTACGTGAAAGGTCATGATCTTTTTTCCTTGTAACCTGGTTAAAATGTTTCATGTATTTTTAAAAGAATGTGTGTCCTCTGTTTGTTAGGCTCAGGGTGACACATCTCTGTGTGTGTGTTTGATAAAGGTTTTGATGCTGCTCACATTGCCCATATCTTCACAGTTATTGTGACTGCTTTATTTATCAGTTTTTGATAGGTGTGCCTTAAACATGTCACTGTGATATTCTGTTTTCAGGATTGGAAATTCTGTTTCCAAAATTCTGTTTTGCGGGTTGGAAAATCAGTTTATTTTTGTTAATATTGGCATGGAATGTTTTCCTATCCCTTATTTTCATCTTTTTTATGTAGATTTGTTTTTGATCTTTTGATCCTTTGAAATCTTTCTTGTTTCATCGTTATCTGTAACGCTTTCTTCTCTTTCTCTTCCTCCACCTGCTTTGTCAGGAATTTCTGTTGGTTTTATCCCCAAAACAGGTCTTGAGTACATCTGCTCTTGTCTTCACCACCTTTACTCATCTCATCCGGGCACATGCAGCCTTCTGACTGGTCTTTTCTGTGGCGGGGCTGCCTCATCAGGGCTCTCGGGTCGTAGTTCTGACCTGCACCCCGCAGTGCATGTGCAGTGTCCTAACCACTGGCCCTGGGCAGCCCCTGGCTGGGCTTCTGCTTTGCTCTTGCTCCCCTCATTTATTCTCTGTGCAGTAGCCTGAGTGATCTTTAAAAATGTATATCTGATTGTTGCTCCCAGGCTTAAACTATTTCAGTGTTAAAATGTGTCCACTGGCTCTTGTTGCTTTTAGCATGAAAAACAAAATTATTAACACGGCCCACTGGGCCCTGCGTGAGCCGGCTCTAGCTTCCTTCATCACCCTCTGTCCCCTTGGCTGTATCTTTCTGATTCACTGGAATGCCTTTTAATTCTTACGACCAGCGTTACCTTCTTGCCACAGATTTCTTCTTATATGCCAGCTTCCTTTGCACGGAATGCTTCCACTCCCTGTCCCTTCACCTGTTTAATTCCTCCTCCTCGGATCTTACCTCACATGTCCTTTTCTTCTAGGCCTCTTACCCTGACAGCTGACGAGACCAGGCCTCCTGTTACCCCTACCAGGTCTTTCGTCTTTCTAGCATGTCATGATCATTCAAAGAAAAACTGAGTTTGAAATTTAATGTCCCTCTTCTTCCCACCACGTAAACTAGATTGTGAACTCAGCTGGGCTGACTTCATCTAATTCATTCCTAAACCCCCATATCTCAGTGCCTTTGATGCAGTAAAGGCACTCTACAAATACTTGAATGACTGGATGAATGTGTACATGACTGTCGTGTGTATTGACAGTGGGTAGATTATGGTAAGAGTGTTGTCTTGGATGTAGTTGGCACTTGGTTAAATACTCTGCTCTTTCTCATCATGTTTTGTGAGATGTATTTAAAGAATAGCAAGCTGTACACACCTCACTCTAACTTAGTACTGTCTCTTCCCCCTTCGTCCACATGCACCTTACCTGACCACTGGCAGCGGGTGAAGGTGGGAAAACAGTTGAGAATCCTGTTCAGTGTGAAGGGTTTTGTGTTAGGTGTATTCTCTTTCCTTATTTTGGCTGTGCTGGGTCTTCGTCGCCTGCAGGCTCTCCTGGGGCTGCGGTGAGTGGAGTCCTCACTTCGGGGCGTCTCTTGGGGAGCGCGGGCTCCAGGCACGTGGTGCGTGGCCTTGGTTGCTCCGTGGCATGTGGGACCTTCCCGGACCAGGGACTGAGCCCATGTTCCCTGCACTGGCAGGCGGACCACTGGACCACAGGGAAATCCCTAAAAGGTTTTCTTAGAAGGAAAGTCTGCTGATCATTCAAATTACTAATGAGTTTGTCCTGTAGGAGTTTTTCCTTCATTGGCACAGTAAAAAGGAAAGATTTTTTTTTTCTCCCTTTAAAGTTAAAAGTAAGATATGTTTATGGTAGAAAATTTGAAAATATCAAGGAAGGAAAAAAGCCCTTATCCCACCTGTTAATATTTTGGTGTTTTTCCTCCCAGTCCTTTTTTAGGTGCTCAGTAATATATTTTAAGCATAATTGAGGTCCCTAGTACCTACTATTGTGCCTGGCGCAGTGTAAATGCCCATTAAGTATTTAGAATATGTTACCCAGGTGTGTGTTCTGTTTGGTATGTAGCTACGAATTGCTTCTTATTGATGGAATTTTAACCCATTTTAGAGTAGCTGAGCTTTGTGTGAGTGTGAGACTTTTTTAAAAAATGATCCTATTAAGATCATGGTAAACAGTTGCTTGGGCTAAATACTTTGGAGTCACCTGTGACTTCTTTCTCTTAGTCTACTTCCATCTCTTCAGTAAAGTCTATTGGCTCTGCCTTAAATTAATATCCAGAACCTGACCACTTCCCATCTCCACGACTACCTTCGTAGTTTCAGGAAACAACGTCTCTCATTTGGATCGTTCCAGTGGGCTCCCTGCGTCTGCCCTTGCCTCTAACAGTCTATTCTCCCAGTGGCAGCCAGAGCAAGCTTTTAAACAGTATCGGTCAGAACACATTTCTCCTGTTTAAAATGTCTGATCCTTTTCCATATCACTTAGAATAAGACCTTCATTCTTTATTACGGTCTGGCACCTCCGCCCTCCCCCTACACCCATGAGGTTTTCTGCCACTCTCTCTATTACCCCCCTCCATTCTGCGCCTTGAATAGGACCCTCTCACCCTCCGAGCCATTGTGTGTGCTGCTCCTCCGGAGAGGAATCCTCTGGGCTCCTTCTGCCCGCCTCAGGCAGCCACCAGGCTGGCTCCCTCACTTCTTCACGTCTCTGCCCACGTGTCTTCCTGTCAGAGAAGCTTTCTGTTACCTCTCCCCAGAAGGGCTCTGTAATCACCCTTCCCCTCAGTCCCACCTCTCCCCTTTCCCGACTGGGCTTTCTTCATAGCCTTTTCCACTCTCTGATACTCGTTTTGAGTAGTTGCTTACTGGCGGTGTCCCTCCTGAGTCCACGCGAGGAGGGCTTTATTCTCTCTTTGCTGAGACTCGGTGCCTAAAGCAGTGCTTGGTGCATGTGGAACTCAGCAGTAACTGCATAGTGAAAGGAGTTTATTTTCTCAGGTAACTTAGTGAGAAAATCTTCACTGAGGACATAGGTACTTCATTTAGGAATAGGAACATTTAGAACATCACTCCAGTGCTATTTACAGTTGCCAGGACATGGAAGCAACCTAAATGTTCATCGACAGATGAGTGGATAGAGATGTGATATGTATATTCATACGCATATACAATGGAACAGTACCCAGCCATAAAAAAAGAATGAAGTAATGCCATTTGCAGCAACATGGAAGTACCTAGAAATTGTCATACTAAGTGAAGTAAGTCAAAAAGAAAAAGATATCATGTGATATCGCTTATTTATTTACAAAACAGAAACATACTCACAGACTTAGAAAACACAGTTGTGGTTGCCAAAGGGTAGAGGTGCGGTGGGTGATAAATCAGGAGTGTGGGGTTAACATGCACACACAGTGTGCTTAGTCACTCAGGCCTGGCCGACTCTGGCCCCATGGACTGTAGCCCGTCGGGCCCTCTGCCCGTGGGATTTCCCAGGCAAGAACACTGGAGTGGGTTGCCATTCCCTTCTCCAGGTGGTCTTCTTGACCCAGGGATCAAAGCCGGGTCTCCTGCATTGCAAACGGATTCTTTACCATCTGAGCCACCAGGGAACACCACTGTGTGTAAAATAATCGACAGGGACCTGTATAGCACAGGAAGCTAGTCTAAATGGAAAAGAACCTGAAAAAGAAGAGGTGTGTGTCTGTGTGTGTGTTTAAACTGAATCATTTTGCTCTACACCTGAAGCTAACATATTGTAAATCAATTATACTCCAGTATAAAGTAAAAATAATGCATGCACATGATTCAAAGTACACATGGCATGCAGTGAAAAGTCTCTATACCCTGTCCCCTAGCCACGTTGTCCCCAGTCTCAGAAGTAACCAATCTTAAGTTCATGTGTGTATTTCCAGAGACAGCCTGTGGTTCTACATGTAAAATCACTGGTATATTCCTGCCTCCTTAAAAGAAAGATGTAACTTTCAGCATCTGTGCTGTTTGGTACCTTCTTTCTGGTTTGTTTGTTTTATACAGTGTAGTTTGGAGATTTTTCCTTGTCGGCATGTAACGCTCTTTATCTGTGAACAGCTGCGCAGCATCCCGCTCTGTGGCTGTGTTGTAGTTCCTTCTTTGCTGAACACTGAAGTTGTTTCCAGCCTTTAGCTGCTGCCAACTATGCTGCAGCAAATACTGATAACCTTGCATCTGTATCATTTGCCTGTTGCTGGTATTCGAGGAGTAAGTTCCTGTGCGTGGAATCTCTGGATCAAAGGAATGGCGTGTGTACTCTTTACGGACACAGCTTATCTTCCACAGGTTATACCAATTTATACCTCTGGCATAGTGTGCCGTTAACTTGGTCGTTGCCGGTTTGACAGGTAAAAAGTGATGTAAGTGTCATCATACATTTAAGTCATTTGTATTTTCTGTGAGTTGTCCATGTCCTGTGCCCATTTTTCTACTAGCATTTTGGTCTTTCTTTTGTTAAAAATTGACTTGTAGAAGCTTTCTTTTATGTAAAATTGGCCTTTAATTTGTGATCTCAGTTGCAAACATTTGGTTCCATTGGCCAGTTGTTTTCTGATTTTGCTCATGGTGGTTTTTCCTAGGTAGAAATTTTATTTTATAGGAAAACATACTCATCTTTTCTTTTCTGGTTATGGATTTGGGGTCATACTTAGCCCTTATAATTTTAATTTTTAAAAGCATCATGATGTTTTCTTATACTTCTGAGGTTTCATTATTTATGTTTGCTATCTCTTTGGTACTGCTCAAGTTTTTTCTGGAATAAGATGTGAGATGGAGTTTCAACCCCTTTTATTTATTTTAAAATCTTAGAAGTTTTAGAATTTCTTATATCTTACTTGAGAAATAATCTGCCAGCAGTTTTCTGCTGAACTCTGAATGGATCATTTTGACCTTGGTAATTTTTCATTATAAATTGTAGTTGTTGTTATTATTATTTTTTGGCCGTACCACACAACTTGGTTCCCTTACCAGGGATTGAACCCGGGCCCTCAGGCGTGAAAGAGCAGAGTCCTAACTGCTGGACCTCCAGGGAATTTCCAAGTTGTAGTTATCTTTGTCTTACCAATATGGACCTAAAATAATGATTGAGATTCAGTCTATTGGTGAGCATTGTTTTGAGATAAGTTTTGTAGAATTTTCAATTGGTAAGTAAAGATTATGATTAGTAATAATAGATGTAATGATAGCTAATATTATGTACTACATCTAAGGAATATGTTTAGTAAATGACTTAAAACTAAAGAAATAAGAGATTTTATCCCCTCATTTGAGTGAATCATGTTTGAGGTCTCTTCACTCCCTTGATTAATGCCTGGCTCTGCCAAGTTAATAAGAGTTTACTGGGGCTTGATTCTTGTGTCTCGTAGACTCCCGTTATGGACTGTCACTGTGCAGAATGGCAGTCCTGAGGATCCTGGCTGTAGTGCCGGAGGACGCTTTGGGACCACCTGCACGGGCTCAGTGCTGGCCTTCACACTCTTGCGGTCTTCTGTTTGCGCGCTGCTTAGCCTGGCCTGTTGTTGAATCTCTGCAGGCGGGTGGCATTTTCACCATGTGGTTAGCTTTCTCAAAGTTTGTAATGGCTTGCTTTACTAAACTGTCAAAACATCCAAGCTGGGCCTAGTAAAAAAGTTAGCCTACCCATGGCCTCTTCAAACTCCTTCTGTTGGTTCTCACAATGAGATACGTAACTGGCCAAGCTGGCCCCTTGTCGCCCCGCACCCTTGCTTGATCTGTCGCCGTCTCCATCTTTACTCAGGTGCCCTCCCACACCTTTCTGCTCAGCCATGCCATTGCCTAAATGTTTGACTTCTCACATTTCTCCAGAACTGTCGGGTTCCTGTTCCCTCCCTCCTCCCTTATACAGAGGTTCTCCTGGATGTGGTCCTCAAGCAGCAGCAGCAGCTCCCCAGAACTCGTGAAATGTGGGTTTCCAAGCCCGCATCTTGGCAGCTGAAACAGGAACCCCAGGGGTGTGGCCCAGCATGATGTTTAGCTCACTGGGTTTCATCTGCCTGCTCTTCTGTCCCTCTCCAGGCCAGGATACTGAAGTGGGCAGCCATTCCCTCCTCCAGGGGATCTTCCCAACCTAGGTCTGCTGCCTGGCAGGCGGATTCTTGACCATCTGAGCCGCCAGGGAAGCCCCTGATACTCATGTGCTGAAGTTTGAGAACCACTGCTCTACGGGATCTACTTCAGAGCTCTCCTCATAGTAAGCAGTCCCTAAAAGCTCACTGGCCATTTAATTTGTGGATTATATTAATAGCCATTGGTTAATGTGCTTGTCATCACAGTTACCATTTAATGAACATCTACTCAGTGCTGGGCACTAAACGAGGTGCTTTCATACACACTGTCTCATTCTCACAAACACTTTGCACAGTAGGGAGTGGTGTTTCCCACTTGGTGTATAGATGAGGATGGCGGGGGAGGCTTGGAGGAAGCAGTAACTTGCCAGGGCGGCACATGGCTGTGAGAGGCAGCGGGAGGCCTCAGTGGGCCTGTCAGATGCTACGCCAATCCCAGGGTCCTTGCTGGCGCATGACACTCACTGCCTTTCGGATACACCTTGTTCCCAGAGAGTGCCCGTGAGCCCGTGGCTGTCCTGTGGTCATGGAGCAAGTGGCTGGAGTGCCCACCTTTCTGGACCTCCCCCTCACATTCTTCACCCCATCTGCTAAGTGACAACCTTCCAGCCTTTTTTTTTTTAAAGGTAGAAACAGACTGTTTTCTTAATACTCATTTACTTAGGGTATATCAGAGAGCTGGGAGGTAAAGGAGACTGAGATCATAGTCCAGCCTCTACATATTTGCATATCTAGCCATTACATTCTGTGTGCTGTTTTTTCTCTCAAAAATCAACTTGTATTTTTGTTGCAGTATAAACTGGTATATACCACCACTCTGGCCCCTGCACTTACGTTATTTTTACAGCTTTAAAAATCATGCTACATCGAATTTAGAAAAATTTTAATTGGTCAGAAGAAGTATTTTTGCTGGCTTTGCCTCAGTCCAGCTGTGCTAGGAAAGTGACGTGGACAAGTGTTAGGTTGCACGCTGCCTGACCCAGGGGGACAGCTGCTGTCTCGGGGGAGGGCGCGTTGTTAGTCTTCTTCGCGCCCCCTTCCCTCTTAGACTGCAGGTCCCTCTCCCTCTCAAACCCTGCCCCTCTTGGGACAGGCAGTTAAATAGGGAAAGCCATTTATTTTTAAAATTTTTACACAGAATTAAGTGCTTATTTCTTACTCTAACTATGTAAGTGCTTACTCTCACTATAGTTCTTTTGAATGCATTTAACAAATGTGAATTGATTATGTAAAATGTAAATAACAAATAAATTGTTATTTATTTAATAATGATAATAGCTAATACTTGGGTAGCTCTCTCTGTGGGCACTACCTCCAGTCACTTTATATATTTTAACTCCTTAATCCTCCGACGCTGTGTTCTCTGTGATGTGTCACTTTGCATTTTTGAAATGGTACCCTATTTAGCATTTGTGTTTTCCTGTTAGGACCTGTGTGGAGGACGGAACTGATGTGTGAATTTCCATAGACAAATAGATTCAGTTCAGTTCAGTTGCTCAGTAGTGTCCGACTCTGCGACCCCAGGAACCGCAGCATGCCAGGCCTCCCTGTCTATCACCACCTCCCGGAGTCTGCCCAAACCCATGTCCATTGAGTCGGTGATGCCATCCAACCATCTCATCCTCTTTCGTCCCTTTCTCCTCCTGCCCTCAATCTTTCCCAGCATCAGGGTCTTTTCAGATAAGTCAGCTCTTCGCATCAGGTAGCCAAAGTATTGGAGTTTCAGCTTCAAAATTAGTCCTAGCAGTGAACACCCAGGACTGATCTCCTTTAGGATGGACTGTTTGGATCTCCTTGCAGTCCAAGGGACTCTCAAGAGACTTCTTCAACACTGCAGTTCAAAAGCATCAATTCTTCGGCGCTCAGCTTTCTTTATAGTCTAACTCTCACATCCATACATGACCACTGGAAAAAACCATAGCCTTGACTAGATGGACCTTTGTTGACAAAATAATGTCTGTGCTTTTTAATGTGCTGTCTAGGCCTTTAAAAACATCAAATAATCAAGTAGTGTGCTGGGGACACAGGCCGAAGCCCTGTGATGAAGGCAGGTGGCGTCTGGAACAGGATGTCCCAGGCTTGAACACAGGCTTGGGCCACCTGGCTCAGCCTCGTCCCGCACAGGACAGGCTCTGGCCGGCTCTGTGCTTGGGCCGGGCTCGTCCTTCTCTGGGGTCCTGAGTGTGCCATGCTTTCTGACCACTCAGCGTGCGTATTTGTGCTTGAGGTCCAAGAACTTTGGGATTTGAGCACAAACACTCAGGTTTGCTGTGGACAA
The DNA here is from genome assembly GCA_006410935.1 of Redunca redunca. NCBI lineage: Eukaryota > Metazoa > Chordata > Mammalia > Artiodactyla > Bovidae > Redunca > Redunca redunca. Next base: position 21,994 of record SJYQ01091644.1, on the reverse strand, counting down.
CAAGAAAATTTGGGGACGTTGTTATCGTGTCTCTTCTAGTTTGAAGACAAATCTAGCAGTAGTACTCCACATGGAGAAGAGATGAGACCTTCGCATACCTCCCTGAAGACTGCCTTCTAGTTTATGGCCAGTTCAGTTCAGCCTCTCAGTGGTGTCTGACTCTTTGCGACCCCATGGACTGCAGCACCCCAGGCTTCTCTGTCCACCCCCAGCTCCTGGAGCTTGCTCAAACTGATGTCCATCGAGTCTGTGATGCCATCCAGCCATCTCATCCTCTTTCATCCCTTTCTCCTCCTGCCTTCAGTCTTTCCCAGCATCAGGGTCTTTTCTGACAAGTCAGTTCTTAGCATCAGGTAGCCAAAATATTGGAGCTTCAGCTCCAGTTATGGCCACTTACTTAAAGATGCTGCTGCCGATGGGATCTGCTGGTATTTAGAGCCTCAGCCTTTGTCAGAACCCTATGTACTACCACCAAGCTGAGCTGTTCGCTTGCGTTTCTCAGCTTTCAGTAGCTATGCAGCCTCACTTAAAATTGCTGTCTATTTCTGCCATCCTTCTTGCATTTGCATACAAAATTTCAATACATCCCTGCTGGCCAGAATTTTATTAGTGGACATTAGCCTTGGCGAAAGAGGGAAGATTTTCTGAAAGGCAGTCAGGAGCTCTGGAGAGCACTGTGGGCGTGGGCGTGGGCCTTCGTTGCTCAGGACCCGCAGCTCCAGAACTCAGACTTGTCAGGAGGTGAGCAGCGCCCTTCTGCCTCCTCCGTCCACCCTCCTTACGGCTCAGCCTGGAGAAGGCTTACAGCAGTTGGGGCTTGGCACCAGCTGAATGAGTGTCACTTGGTTTATGCTAAGCTTAACAAGTTTTGCAGAGGCTTCTGTATTTCTTCACTCCATGTTATACATGATACAATTTCAAGTTCTGACAACTAGTTGTCATTGTCTGATGTAGAAGCCAGAAGACCACAGGTGAAGGAAGGTACGGAAATGAAGGCTTTGGCTTCCTCTCCTTTGGTGCTTTTCCTGCGTTTACCGGGTGTAGCGCTCCAAGTTTAGCTGCGGTATGAATTGATTTTGTGATTGTAGACAATTTACTTCCTTTGTCTTAAGTTGCAGGATCTTGAGAGCAAATGTGACTTTTTAAAAGGTCCGCTCTGGCTTCTGATTCTGTGAATGTGAGACCTAGACTGCCTCTGTTCAGATAAGACCAGTGTAGGTAGAGACGTATTCCAGAATTATTCATGCTGGGAAACCAGTTGCTGCTTCAGTCTGTATCTTTGTGAATAGCTTTATATTTAACTTTTTAAGCTAGTAGTTGCAAGTTTTTGATTGATTGTTTATTATGTGAGATAGTGAAAAGTACTTAGAGTGAAGCAAGTGTGCAGTTGTTGCCAAGTGCTAACTTTTGGATTATGGTTGATTTCAGCCTTGAGTTTGAAACTGCTTATTTGGCTGGTTGGCCTGCTAACCTACATTTAAAATGCAGTATTGTCCCCGTGGAGACTACAAATACAATACTGTCTCTCTTGAGCCTAATATTTTTATTTCAAGCCTCCAGATTTTCAGTGTTAAAATGCTGCTGAATACCAGAGGACAGATGCCACTGTGTAACCTTTCAGCTATTTCTTCTGGATTGAGGATAATCCAGGGCCTAGAATCTCTAGAAAAGCATGGGATTGATGATAAATTTGCAGTTCAGTTCTTGTGAGAAAGACGGGGTTTCGATTTTAGATCCACGTTAGAAGAAAAATTGGAAGGTAAATGTGGAACAGATTGAATTCCCCAAAGAGGGCTCTGAGGGAAGTTATCTCTGTTGGCCACTGTAGCAAATTAGGAGGCCCAGCAAATGCTTCTCACACTGTAGCACTGTTGGAAGAGGGAAACAACAGAGCCAGCCGCGGCCTCCTTATCTGTCCCCTGAATGGCTGGCTGCTGGAAAGAGTTTTCCTGTCTTACCTCATCGAGGAACATCACTCATGCCACAGAAACATTCGTAACAGACACCGGCAGTCCTGATGGGTGTGAAACTTATGGTTTGGCCAGTTCCGAATAGTCCCATCACCTGTTGGTGACATGTCACCCCTGCTCATGTGTTTACCTGGTGTGGCTGCAGGCTTCCTTTTATGATGAATTTTCCTTGTTTGTTCACAGACATGTATTTGCCTGTGACCCTATGCTAGACCATGACATGCTTTTAAACTGCTAGAATAATTTTCAAATAGTTTCAGTTTTTTGGCCTGTTTCCTTCTTTTTCTATTAAAAATTCATATAAGTAGTATAATAATTATTGAGGAAAACTTAGAAATTAAGATAGGGAAAAAAAGTCATTTAAATGCTACCCCCCTGCTTTTAACATTTCTAATATTTTGCTAAGTATCTTTTCAACTTGTTCTCTTTGCAAACATATATATCTCAGAATGAAACTTTTTTAAATATGGAAAATTTCTGATTTACACAATAGCAGAGAGAATGTCTCCCAGCTTCACCATTTGTCAACATGTGGCTAGTCTCATTTCACCTACTGTCTCACCCATGCTGTATTATTTTAAAACAAACCCCAAGCATCATATATTTTCTTTATATTTTTTCTACAATACATATACTGTTTGGGGAAATAAAACTATATTTTTACATGTAAAAAGTTTACATTTAATCAATGTCTGTTCTTTGACAGATTCGTAAATATTTTTATAGTTGGTCTGTTGATATATAAGGATCTTTTTCTTATTTATTTTTTACTTTTTAATCTTGAAATAATTACAGATTTATGAGATGTTGCAAAAAATGTGCAAGGAGGCCCGCCGCACCCTTCACCTGGTCTCCCCAGTGGTGATGCTTTGCCTGACTGTGGTGTAGCAGGAGGCCGGGCAGGTGACCTGGGTGGCAGCCTGGAGTCCCCTGGGCTCACGTGGCTGCGTGTCTGTGTCTTCTCTACAGTGTCACCCCGCTTGCAGATTCACGTGACCACTGCCACGAAGTGTTTCGTTGTCAGTTTGTTCACATTCACTCTGTAGCGGGTCTATTCAAACTTGCTTCCAAACATGGACACATTGTGTCTAGTGCGCGTGCCTTTTAAGTCTCTTTCTAATAAAAAGCTATTTCGTTGTAATTTTACACTTAGAGAAAGCACGGATAACAGCACAAAGAACCCCCGGGTGACTGTTTAAGACCGGCCGGTTTGTTTTATCGTGTGTTTTCCCTCCGCCTCTTCTCATTCTCCCCCCCTTCTTCCCATATGTATATAGGTACATGTATAGTATAATTCATTTGGGAGTAATCTGTGGCATCATGCCCAATTATCCATGTAAACCTCAGTTTCTGTTTCCCAAGAGCAAGGTTTCCTCATATGTGACCACAGTACATTTATCAAAATTAAACTAGGCCGTCGGTCTCATCTGAAGCTCACAGTGAATCTCAGTGCTCACCTGCACGTTGTCCTTTAAGAGCCTTTTGCCCCTGGTTTGGGAGCCAGTCCAGGTACACAAACTACAGCTAGTTGCAGGCTCTCCAATCCCATTCGGTCTGGACTGCTTCCTTAGCTTTTTCTTTGTTTTCATGGCTTTGACTTCTTGAAGAGTTCAGACCAGTTGTTTTGTAGGCTCTCTCAGTTTGGCTTTGTCTGGTATTTTTGTGGTTAGATTCGTAGTCTAGTCCACAGTTCTGGATCACAGATGGGGCACCACAGAACTGCTGCTGTGTTTTTCTTAGGGCAGCAGGAGAGCAGAAAGAGGAGGCTGCCTTGCTGATTAAGGTTGTGTTTGCTACATTAATCCATTGTCAGGTTCTGCTTTTCTCTTTGTAATTGATACATAATTTGTGAAGGGATACTTTGGGGCTACATAAATATCCTTTTACCCACTAGACCTTCATCCACTGTTTTGGCATCCATTGATGGTTTTTGGCTGAATCAGTTATTACTGTGTTACTGTGAGTTCCAGAAAAACATCTATTTCTGCTTTATTGACTATGCTAAAGCCTTTGTGTGGATCACAATAAAGTGTGGAAAATTCTGAAAGAAATGGGAATATCAGAGCACCTGACCTGCCTTTTGAGAAATCTCTATGCAGGTCAGGAAGCAACAGATAGAACTGGACATGGAACAACAGACTGGTTCCAAATAGGAAAAGGAGTACGTCAAGGCTGTATATTGTCACCCTACTTATTTAACTTCTATGCAGAGTACATCATGAGAAACGATGGACTGGAAGAAGCACAAGCTGGAATCAAGACTGCTGGGAGAAATATCAATCACCTCAGACATGCATATGACACCACCCTTATGGCAGAAAGTGAAGAGGAACTAAAAAGCCTCTTGATGAAAGTGAAAGTGGAGAGTGAAAAAGTTGGTTTAAAGCTCAACATTCAGAAAATGAAGATCATGGCATCCGGTCCCATCACTTCATGGGAAATAGATGGGGAAACAGTGGAAACAGTGTCAGACTTTATTTTGGGGGGGCTCCAAAATGGTGACTGCAGCCATGAAATTAAAAGATGCTTACTCCTTGGAAGAAAAGTTATGACCAACTTAGACAGCATATTCAAAAGCAGAGACATTACTTTGCCAACTAAGGTCCGTCTAGTCAAGGCTATGGTTTTTCCTGTGGTCATGTATGGATGTGAGAGTTGGGCTGTGAAGAAGGCTGAGTGCCGAAGAATTGATGCGTTTGAACTGTGGTGTTGGAGAAGACTCTTGAGAGTCCCTTGGACTGCAAGGAGATCCAGCCAGTCCATTCTGAAGGAGCTCGGCCCTGGGATTTCTTTGGAAGGAATGATGCTGAAGCTGAAACTCCAGTACTTTGGCCACCTCATGGGAAGAGTTGACTCATTGGAAAAGACTCTGATGTTGGGAGGGATTGGGGGCAGGAGGAGAAAGGGACGACAGGGGATGAGATGGCTGGATGGCATCACTGACTCCATGGACATGAGTCTGAGTGAACTCCAGGAGGTGGTGATGGACAGGGAGGCCTGGTGTGCTGCGATTCGTGGGGTCGCAAAGAGTCGGACATGACTGAGCGGCTGAACTGAACTGTGATAGTTATAAAATGGTGATTTTCAAACTCCCATTTTTCTCTCCTTCTACATTTGTTATGTGTTAGTCTACTGTAAGGGAAAGCCTTTTGTCCCCTCCCCATTTATTAATATTAATATGAACTCAGATTCTTATTCCATGAACATTCTGGAGTGTTGTTTTTATGTTTACATGTCCCATCTCTGACCAATAGTAGTTGCTCTGCTTTGTCCCCAGAGTCTTCTGGACCCAGCCTCAGAGGTCTTTCATATTTTCTTGCTTAGCGGTACAGAAAGGTGTTTCAGGTTCATCTTGTCTGTTTCTTGCCCCCTGCCTGGTGTCAAGTATATAGGCGCCTTGGTGACTTTAAGTGACAGCATTTGTGACAGATCGCTTTTGCCCAGTCTGGGCACCGGGACGTCCTGTTGCCATTTGGTCATTGCTTCTGTACGTTTCTACCTTCCATGTGGAGAATCTGAATTCCTAATGACATTCAGGTGATGTTTTATTTTACAAGACATTAAGAATAACAATATACTGTTACTACTAATGGCATGACTACAGTAAGACTTCATACTTCTTTTTGTCTTTAGAATCCTATTTTTTAATNACTACTAATGGCATGACTACAGTAAGACTTCATACTTCTTTTTGTCTTTAGAATCCTGTTTTTTAATTGCATTTTTCATTTAATGATATAGCATGTAATATCCTTCTTTGCTGGTAAGTAAATGTCTTCATTTTAAATGGCTACATGATATATTTACCCATTTCATATTTAGAACACAGGATGTTAATAATGTTTTGTTAGAAAGCTGAGGAGACTATCTTTGTACATGTGTTTGATTATTAAAATTATTTTTAAATTTATCATTAGCATCCAAACAGAAATGTGTGTAAATGTAAAGTTCTATTAATTTTCACAAAATAGGTCAATCCCAGATTAAGAAACTTCATTCCTGGCTTCCCTGCGACCTCCCCACACTCTGCAAGGGGTGACCACCATCTTCACGGCCAGCATCACAGACTAGTTTTACTTATTTTTGAATTTTGAGTAAATAGACTCATTTCATATATCTATGCTGCTTTTGTATCTGGCTCCTTTCATTCAGGATTATTTTGTGGTGGTTTCCATGTTTTTTCTCAGTGCGTGGTCTTGCACGGGTAGTATTGTGTGGGTAGCCTAGTATGGATGCTCATTTGTGCTTGGGCCAGCCCTGGGCTGCTGCAGATTGTTTACCCATTTGGAAATTTGACTGGGAGTCGAATTTGTGTTTAAAGGATAGGAGGCTTTGGCTCCGTGTTGCCAAATTGCCCTGTGTAAAGACTGTGCCAGTTTACATTCCTGTCACAGTCGGGCGAGGCCTGTCCCCCCGCATTCCTGTGTGTGCTGGTCTTACTGGTCCATTTTGAAATGGGGTGGCATTGCATTGCCACCGCTGTGCCAGTGCAGAGTACACTTCAGGTGCCTAAAAAGGCGCAGGGAAGAAACATTGGAAACGTCTGAGTGGCTGTTATTGAGGCCGCCCATAAGGCAGTTATGTCTTGAAAAGGTTTCGCTTAGTTGGGGAGATAAGACGTGTGACAGGACAGACGGTAGGAGTGCCAGGTGAGCAGTAGTCCCAGCGATACTGTGAGACTTCAGAGGAAGCGGAGAGCAGGACTTTGCTTCCCGGTCGCGTCTAGACTGGCTCAGCTCTCTCACTGCTATGGACTTGAGACTGCTTTCTTCACCTGGAGGCCTGGCTGGACTAGAGAATAACTATTTGAGTTGCAGAGGCCAAATCCAGTGCTCTGCCCATTGATCTCAGTGGCTGATCGCCTTTTGTGTAAGATAAGTTTAACGTTCTCTCTAGCTCTCTCGCTTCCTATTTGAAAACCCAGCAATATATGAAATCCAGAATACTGTCATTTGGTGTAAAATTAGTGGTAGACATGCCGTTTTTTGAAATTTCATATGTTGCAGATTGAGGAGCTCATTGTTCCGACTGAGGTTGGGTGATTGAAAAGATGGTAGCTTGGTGTGACTGAAATTGCAGTTCTAAGCTCTGTGAAACCTTGAGCAGGTCACCACCTCTCCCTGGGCTCAGTTTCAATGCAGGATGAGGAAATGGGGGTCAGAAAATTGTCAGGGCCTCTACACAGTTGGAGATCTAGGGCGTTTCTCGGTTAGAGTAGGAGCTCCTCTTCAGAGCGCTGCTTGTGTCACTTGGCATCTTGAATCAGAACGTTGGAGAATCGTTGGTTGCTCTGCCAGGCACAGGCTTGCGAGCTGTAAGTGTTGGGGAGGCAGTAGGGTGGCAGGCAGGCAGCATGCAGGAGCCTCTCCCTGCCTCGGGCTGGGCTCCGGCTCACCGGTGTCACGACCACACTTTCAGATGGCCACAGACTTTCTCCCCAGCCCCACCCCTGTTAGGAGAAACTTAGAAAATATTTATTTTCCGAGTATTTGAAATGAGTATCTTTTGCAGAAATGAAGACTTCTTCCCTTATCTTCTGTTTGAGATGTTGGTATTCCCTTGGGACTAGATAGGCATATTTCTATGCATGTTTAACAGAAGGGTTTAATAAAAACAGGGCATTTGAATATGTCAGCATTTTAATGTGATGAGATCTGGTGTTAGAATGTGTGCAGATCGATTTTACCTAATGTTTATTCATAGCTTTTCTTTAATGAAGAAATCAGTATTTTATTAGCCTAAATGAAGCACCAGGACAGCCATCTGCAGGGTCTCCCTTGTGAGAAGAGACTCAACTTGAACGTGGAGTGCGGCGTGAGCAGAGGAAGGGATGGCGGAGGTGTCGCGGCTCAGCGGCTTCCTGAGTCCATTTTTGAAAGACCACTCTGGGGCGAGAGGAGTCGAGCTTACGTAGCTGTTTGTAAGTGACAGGAGCCTCGGGGAACATGGCATGGGATGACAGCAGAAGCTTGTTTTTTCAGCAGACACGTGACAGACTGTGCTGGCCCTGGAGGAGCCCTGCCCTCTGGGGGCTGCTTCCCACCTGCCCGGAGCAGGAGCCTGCCTGGCTCCTGGGGACGTCTCTCTCCGGGGACCAGTGAGCAGTTCCCCACGTTGTCCTGTGAAACTGCACCAAACGTATGCCCCTTCCGACTGTGCGTCTCTCCCCGTGTTGGAAGGATCTGAGGGCGGCGCCCTCGTGTTCTCCATCTCCCGATGGCGGGTGGCGCTGACCTGTCTCCCTCCCTCCCTGGAGCTCCCTGCCCCACTTGCTGCTCTGGCCCAGGGGAGGACTTGTGGGGCGTGAGTGCCAGGTGCCCCCTGGGGGTCAGGACGGGGAGGAGCCTGCGAGGGCGGCAGGCCAGCTGTCCTCGGTGGAGGGGCGGGCCTGGGGTGCAGTGCAAGAGTGGGCGTGCGCACGTCTGCTGACAGTGGGGGAGGCGGGAACTAGGAAAGGGGAGGCACTGTCTTGCAGGAAATTATATTGGAAGGAAAACATGCCCCTAAACTTGGCTTCTGCTGTTTTTCTCCAGGAAATTTAGAGTAGAAAGAAATATCCCTGTTTTTCCTTATTTATATTTCTTTGAAAGTATTAATGAATGATGAGACATTTCAAAGTCTCTCTGATAAGCATCAAGTCCTTCTGTATTCAAAAGGAGAAATATGAGTTTCAACGAGAGGAACTAACTTTTCTAAAGTGCCTTTTAAGTGTCAGGTGTTACTCTTCAGATGGTCTCCGATTTAGTAAAACAGCCCCACGAGGCACATGCTTTTTGAGAGGGGGGTTTGGGGTCTGGGCCAGCCTGAGCGAGTGTCTGAGCCCCACGTCAGCAGCCCAGGAGCCGCCATCACACAGGGACAGAGTTTTAGGGTAGGGGCCGCCTCCATTGTCTCATCAGCTTCCCGTCGGAGCAGCGGGGGAGCAGCGGGCCTGGATTCAGCAGCCTGAGCCCCACCACTTGCTTCTCCTTGACAGCTGTTTCTGTTCCTCTGTTTAGAGCACGGGAGCGGCCGTAGTTCTTCGGGGCACAGGTCTGTAAGGACGCCAGAGGAACTGATGCTTGAGTGTGCTCTGTAAGCCGTCAAGTGACCTTCTGGTGTGTGCCAACAAGAGTGGTTTTCCTTCACAGATGGGCGCCCAAGAAGGCATTAGTTGTTGGCTGGGCTTTTGGTCAGCAGAAGAATTATGTATGTATGTATGTGTGTGTCTGGTTCTGGATTTCTTCTGGTTCCCGCCGTTCCTTTACTTTTCTTTCCCTCCATTTTCAAAAACATCATTCCTACAACAGAAACTTAAGGATGCCTTCTGTGTGCCAGCCCTTTATTAGGTGTTGGAGATGGAGTGGTGAATAAGACAGATAAGGTTTTGTCCTTTTTGAAACACTGAAACTGTATAAGTTATCCCAAACCTGATTTCTTAATACCCCTGGGGTCTTTTTTTTTTGAATGGGTGAGACCCTGAATACCATTCATGCCACTTGTGCAGCTGTTTTGAATGTACCTGTTGGTCTGAAGAAACGTGACGGGGATGGGGTGCGCGGCTGTCCCACAGTAGGAGCCTGGTTTGTGTCTCCTTCCCGGGCGGCGGCTCGGCCTCTGGCGGCGCCTCGCGGCTGACTGTTCCCGAGTGGCCGGCGATGTGTTTGAAAAACCCCTGGTCCGTACTTGTGTCACTAGGGCCCCGGGTTGTTCTCCACTCTGGGGGAGAAGATGTGTATTAAATAGTGCATTGCTCTTTGTCCACAGAGCAAGGGGCCCTCAGGTTGGCGTGCTGTCTGCTGTCTTCAGGCCTGTGCCCGGGAGGCGCTTCCTCGGGGTGACCAGCGGGGTGTGGTCCCTCCCCAGACGGCGGACTAGGCCCGCGCAGGAACGAGACCCCAGGCCTACCTAGGCTCAAAGTCTCCCCCAGGAAAAACGGGGGAACGGTCTGTACTCTGGTTTATTTTCAATCCCCAGCCTGGAGATAGGACTCTTGAAGTCGGTGATCCTCTGTGGCCGCAGGAAGGAGCCCCCGCCCACCCCCGGCTCCTGTGCTGGCTGTCTGAGAGGCGGTCGGAAGGAGGGGTGACAGCGCCGCGGCCCTTCTTTGCTTCTCAGGTGGCACTGGAGCCCTCTGATGCCACTGGGGCGGCCCCAGCTATTTTGGATTAATCCATTCAGGCTGTCAGTGAGTCAGCAGCCTCCTGACTTTTTGTTGTTCTTAAAAGGACTGTCACCGTGTATGGAACACAGTTCCCATGTTCGCACTAATAACTGTGGCACAGAGGGATAGGCACGCCGTGGCGGCCCCGCGAAAGAATGCCTCGCAGGGTGGGCTCGGGGGGATGGTGCTGGCCCCGTGGTGGGCAGCATTTGTGTGGTGGGAGGAGCGCGGAGTGCTCTGAGGGAAAAGAGGGAGGCCAGGGAGGCAGGAGGGTGTGGAGAGCCCAGAAGGCGTGTGAGCACGCGCCTCTGCAATGTCTGTCGAGGCCCGTCGTGGATGGCCCCTGCCTGGCCTGTGGGTGCCAGCTAAGGAGTTTAGCCACTGATGTGCTGGGCAGGGCTTCAGAGGTTCTAAGTGGGAGAGCGACATGAGTCTTTGCAAGGGTTAATCTGGCAAGCGTGGAGGACACCCTGGAGGTGTGGGGACAGGCGGGGAGGAGCCCGGTGCCGAGCCATGGGAGCTGCCCCTGGGCTTAGGTGGCCTGGCGGAAGGCGGGGTGCTGGGCGGGGGGCACCTCGGAGGCAGCGGGTCTGAAGCTCGGGAGAGGGGCCTTGGGTGGAGGGGAGCCATATAGTGTAGACAGGGTTAGCGTCTGGTCTGGGGGGGCATCAGACAACATTTAGATATGCCACTCCTATGCCTGGAGAATCCCATGGGCAGCAGAGCCTGGTGGGCTGCCGTCCACGGGGTTGCGAAGAGTCGGACACGACTGAGCGACTTCACTCTCACTTTTCACTTTCATGCATTGGAGAAGGAAATGGCAATCCACTCCAGTGTTCTTGCCTGGGGAATCCCAGGGACGGGGGAGCCTGGTGGGCTGCTGTCTCTGGGGTTGCACAGAATCGGACACGACTGAAGCGACTTAGCAGCAGCAGCAGATATGCCAGTAACTGGACTCTCTTTTGGCAAGTTCTGTGAGACTACTTCTCTCTGAGGTGGTTTTCAAAAGGGGAAGGAAAATGAGACATTTTTTACCTTTATCACCTACACACCTCCCATGTACCATCATCTGGTGTGCCTCTTTCAGAAGAGGTCTTTCTGAGATTTTTTTTCCACACCACATCAAGTGCTTCTGGGCACTGAGGAGTACGAAGTAGCAGGCTCCTGTGAGGAGGGCATGGCCGGGCACACACGCCTTCCCTGAGCTCCTGGACTGGCGTGGCGTGTCTGCCCGCCAGTGGGAGGCCTTGCCCTGCTGGTTCTCTCCCTCCTCCGCATTCCTCTTGGCCCTGCAGCCTTCCTGTGGACCAGGGCGGGGTCTGGGGGAAGGTGTGAGTTGAAACTCTTTCTTTTGCAGACCTCTGTGGTTCTGGGAAGATAAATGCTTGTTAGTGCCTTGCTGAACTGACCCAGCTGACTTCATATTTTGACAGTATTCATCATGAAGATAATTCCAGGGATTTTTAAAGGATCCAAAGTCCAAGGAAAAAAGAAACAAAATGTTTTAAAGTTTGTACTTACTGGCTGAGGATTTAGGTTAACCAGCTCTGTTTCTGTAGTAGGAATTGTTTAAACCATCATGTAAATTTCTTCTGTTGAGAATGAGACACTGATAAATGTAGTCAGTCACTCCTTAGGCAGAAACTAATGAGCATGATGATGAAATTTAATCTTACTATTGAAAAATCACAGTTCCATTCACCTTTTGTGACAAATACTATACTCTACTGGAGCTGAATAACCAAATAGTCTTACCAGTTCTTAGAATTCTTGCCAGTTCTTAAAATGGGTAAGACTTTTAAATAAATTGGTTCTGCTATAAATTGACATTTAAAAATTTAGATAATTGGTAATAATTAGGATGCAGAAGCACTGAAAAAAAAAAAAGTATCTGTAACCTATCTATGAAGGATTTACCAGAAAGCTGAAGAACAGAAGTAATTTTGTAGAATAATACAGTGGTAACTGTTTAATAAAGTAGTTCTGCTTTTTAAGGGAGTTTTTAATTAGAATTCATAATTGTAATCCTTGGAAGGAAAGTTATGACCAACCTAGACAGCATATTCAAAAGCAGAGACATTACTTTGCCAAAAAAGATCCGTCTAGTCAAGGCTCTGGTTTTTCCTGTGGTCATGTATGGATGTGAGAGTTGGACTGTGAAGAAGGCAGAGCACCGAAGAATTGATGCTTTTGAACTGTGGTGTTGGAGAAGACTCTTGAGAGTCCCTTGGACTGCAAGGAGATCCAACCAGTCCATCCTAAAGGAGGTTAGTCCTGGGTGTTCATTGGAAGGAATGATGCTAAAGCTGAAGCTCCAATACTTTGGCCGCCTCATGAGAAGTGTTGACTCATTGGAAAAGACTCTGATGCTGGGAGGGATTGGGGGCAGGAGGAGAAGGGGACGACCGAGGATGAGATGGCTGGATGGCATCACGGACTCGATGGACGTGAGTCTGAGTGAACTCCGGGAGGTGGTGATGGACAGGGAGGCCTGGCGTGCTGCGATTCACAGGGTCGCAGAGTCGGACACGACTGAGCGACTGAACTGAACTGAACTCAACACTGTGATCGTATAAGTGATTAAATATAAAGTTTGTGTAACAAACTAAAGTACTTGAGAGCTGAGATAAAGGAGCCAACTTGGGAAGTGGTAGTTGGGAAAATGCTTGCTGGAGGTGGTGGAACTTGTACAGATGGATTCCTGCGAACAGGGGTAAACGAGACTATCCCTACCAAGAGGGCGACTCAGGCCAGGAAAGAGGGGACATCTGCCCTCCCCAGACTCCACATGGGTGGACGGCAGGACGAGCTGAGTGGTGGGACACGGCCCTCGACCCCTCCCTTCCTTCCCAGGTTCCTCAGCAGTAAAATGAGGTTGGTATAAGCGCGGACTCCGGGGGCGGGGGTGGGGGGGGACTGTGAGACAAAATGCGATGCTGAGAGTCAAGTTCCTGGTGCACAGGGAAGTGTTCAGTGGACCGGAGTTGCTGTGGCTGTGAGGGAGGGTGGAAGGGCAAGACCGCTGGCTGGTCGTCCTGTTGTGATGTGACGGGAATTAGGGAGCCCTTGCAGCACCGCCCCCAGGCAGGCTCTCACCGGGATAAACCGAGAATGGTGGCGGCCGTGTGGGTGCTCGTGTGTGCTGGCTGCTTCATCTCCGTTATCCGTGGGCCTCTGCTTGGCCCTGCAGGGAGCTTAATTCTCTGCGGCTGTGAGAGAAGTGACGGCACCTCCCCAGAGCCACCCGGCCACCTCTTGGGAAGGCAAAGTTTGAACCCAGGCCTGCCTGGTTTCAAAGGGTGGGCTCTTTCTCCTTCTGTTAAACTGTCTTGACCTGGGAAACCATCTATTGGGCTGATGACCCCATGGGGAAGCAGTGGCCGGCTCAGGTCATTGGCACTGTTACTGAAAGGTGGGTGGGTTCTGACCCCCCTCGCCAGGAAAAAGGAGGAGGAAGAAGAGGAAAGAAGATAGTAACCCAGCAGTGGAAAAAGAGACAGAACTCGGTGACTGGCTGTCAGAGGGAAGAGCGAGAGGTGAGTTGAGGTGATGGTGCAGCTGGAAATAAAGGCAGGAACTGGTGGTCCGACGTTCCCCTCACCTGGGTTCCGCCTTCAGAAAGCTCAGGCACCACGGCTGGAGTCCCCAGGTTTCTCGGAAGGATAGTTTCCTGCAGTTGGGCGCCTTGTTGTCACTTCGGGGCTCACAGGAGTCTTGCTGGTGTGAGTGACGTGTTGCCTGGCCAGTGCCTGCTGTTCTGGTGCCATTGATGCCTTTGGGGCTTGAAGCGGCGTGACCTTAGGGAAGAGAGGTGCTTGCTTGTGTTCCTCGGGCCTTGGTCTGTGTTTGTGCCGTCTGGGACAGTGCCGCCCCCACCAGTGTTGAAAGATCAGTTTTTAAAATTGCAGCAAGTAGGGGCTTCTCTTTGTTTTCCATCGCGCTGCGCAGGCTTCTCGTCACAGTGGCTGATTGTTGAGAAGCCGGGGCTCCAGGGGCGCAAGGTCCAGTAGCTGCCGCAGGTGGGCTCAGGACTAGAGCGCAGGCTCAGGGGTGGGGCGCGCAGTCTTCGTTGCTCCGTGGCATGTGGGATCTTCCCGAATCAGAGGTTGAACTCGTGTTCCCGGTATTGGCAGGCAGATTCTTAACCACTAGACTCCCAGGAAAGCCCTGGACTGATACTTTTGTAAAATAAAATAAGGATTCATAGGAAAAGAAACTGAAAAAGGCATTTAGGAAGCAAGTTTGGATTTTCTGTTATCAGATTCAGCGGGTATAAAATCACTCTGTCATGTTGCCCTTCTGAATACTTAGTCTCCACTTAGTTTTGACTGCAGACTAGCAGACTGCTCGTGGTCTGGTACACTTTGAGAGCAATAATCTAGGAGAAACTTTGTTGAGCAAATTAGTAAACAGGACGCTTTTGGAATATTTACATTATTCGAGAGTAAAAACTGTCCATCAGTTGGCTTTTGAAATACTGTAGACGTGTGTTTCTGTGCTCTAATGACAGCATCTTTCAGTAAGGCCCCCTATTAGGGGCAGGAAGGCAAAAGAGCTATTCCAGGAACTGAGGCTGACATTGTGAGGGATCCATGAGTTTAAAACTAGTAGCAATATTTGGAAACAGTGGAGCTTTAAACTTCCTCTGTTCTTCTGAGAATCACTATATCTTTTGCTCATTTAATTTGAATTAGTTTGTTTTCTCTGTTAACATTTGGCTTGCTTCGGAATTGTTTTTTATGTTTTGGTGCATAATTTTATGCATATTCTTTCATGGGGTAGTTTTTAAACAAACTGGAAAAAAGGCCCAGTGGTTGCATATGCTAATATAGAGATCACATAATAATTTAACGGCTCTAATTTCAGGTTTGGATTTTGACTCTCGCCGTCAGTGTATCTTGTATTTTGAGCTGTCTTTACTTTTGCTGCTGTTTCCTTGCCCTGAGGTCATTTGCCGAGTTGTTCCCTTAGCCTCGACTTCTCTTTCCCTCCTTTGGGCTGAGTCCAGGAGCTGCTTACCCCCAGCTGGCCTCGCCTGTCCGCAGCGAAGGGGCTCCTATCCGGACCCCCCCACCTCTACCATGCACCCACCTTGCACGTCACAGGACTCTCAGGTCCTGCGCACGGCCTCGCTTCTGCTTGCTCCAGAGTTGGGGCATCCTTCTGTAGACCACAGTCTGCTTAGCTCACCCTCTGGACAGCGCCCTGGGGTTGGGAAGAGAGGGGCTCTCCCCACTGCAGCTGCAGTGAAGCAGGAAAGCCCTCCATGCACGTCTTCACTGCTTTGCCCTGGGCTCCCAGGGTCGCTGAGCTCCAGATGGCCCGGTGCTCGAGTTCTGAGCCTGTCATCGTTGAGGTCCTCTTTTTCACACACTGTTTGTAATCTGACAGACCTAGCATACTCAGTCACTGTCCCAGGCCTCTTTGGAAGAACGAGATCATCCGACCCCACAGTCGGGGTGGTCCATAGGAACCAGAGCTGTGAGCCCCAGAACCCCACACAGGGCCAAAGTGGGTGTTTTAAGGAGACGTTCGGTTGTCTCCACCAGTGATTCTCCGATAGCAGGGGAAGGGGCGGCTCACCTTCATTTCAACAGCATACTAGATTGCACAGAAGGTTTCTCATGAAGAAAAAGGTCCTGCTTTTAAAGAGGGGAGGCGCTTTGAAACTCACGTGTAGCCCACGCCAGAAATCAGACTTTGGAGTGCCCTCTGTGTTTTCTCCCCACCCCCTTTACGGTAAAACAGGCTTGGGCTCCATATCCCACCCTTCCTCTTCTTCGGTAGGTACCGGGACCTCAGCTGGGTTATTTACCTTCCCTGCACTTGTTTTCCCGTCTGTAAAACAGGCCTGGGCTCCGTGTCCCACCCTCCCTCCTCTTCGGTAGGTACCGGGGCCTCGGCTGGGTTACTCGCCTTCCCTGAACTTGTTTTCCCGTCTGTAAAATGGGGGGAACATGGTCTCTCTCAAAGCATTAACGATAAGGATTAAGGTGACGCCTGTACCAGACTTGCAGTGTGGGTTTGATGAGTGGCAGTCACTTGAAAGCCAACGCCCAAGAGACTGTGGCCCAGTGCAGCAGCCGCTGCCTCTGCGCGACCGGCTGCAGTTCTGGCTCGCAGCCTGAGCAGGTATCAGGGTCACCTGGAACACGGCTGCATCTACAGCTTGCTGCGCCCACCCGCCCAGCCTGGTGGTTCGATTCATCTGGTCTGGGGTGGGGCGGGAGAAGGTGCGTCTCTGAGCTTCCAGGTGACGCTGCTGCTGCCTCCGCTGGTCTGGGGACCACACTTTGAGAACAACTGGGCTGCAGGTAAACTCACCAATGAGCTTGCAGGTGCTGGAGCTGTATTGGAAAGCTGAGCTTTTATGTGGTTAGAAAATGCTTGAAATACGTTTTACAAACACTGCATTTAGTATCTCAAGGATTTTTACCTCCTGAAGTCCAGGAGTCTTCATTAAATATATGTGAAGAAGAATAAGTTGCAAGAGTAACAGTTGTAAACATATTATGGATAGTCTAACAACATCAGATTGGCCGAGGTATGTGAAAGTGCTTTTATAAAATGCTGAAAACTGCAAAAAAAATTTATAAAAATTAAAATATTTCAATATTTTAATTTTTAAGATTTAACATCATAATGGAGTATAAAATAGTGTGACTTAGAGTTCTCATCTCAATGTGCTGTTTACCGTGTGTATTTTTCTCTTTCTCCTCCAGGCTGCTGACTTGAGTAAACCAATAGATAAAAGGATATACAAAGGAACACAGCCTACTTGTCATGACTTCAACCACCTAACAGCCACAGCAGAAAGTGTCTCTCTCCTAGTGGGCTTTTCCGCAGGCCAAGTCCAGCTTATAGACCCAATCAAAAAAGAAACTAGCAAACTATTTAATGAGGAAGTAAGTAGCACCCTGTCTTAGCTGTTAAGAACCCCTATAAGAATGTATACGTTCTTACCGAGGGTATGGGCCTTATAGTTTTACTCTCTGAGTGAAGCCCATTTTCCATCCTCAGCTGTGCTACCTAGTATTACCCAAGTTTCAATGTGGTGCGCTAACTTGGTGACTCTTCCTGTTCTTTATCGGGCTAACTGTTTTTTGTGCATTTTTGTGTCTATAGCAGGTGTTTTTTTTGTGTCTGTAGCAGGTGTGTTAAGAAAAATTGTTTTTATAATGGAGATAAGGATGAGACTAATAGCTTGATCTTTATAATTTAAATAAGAAGATAAAGAATTCTAAACTGTATTCACATCGCCAGAAAATTTCGTGCAGATCAAAGAACTTGCTAATATTTCCTGAGTTTTCGCAGACGGTAGATAAAGTGTCGATGTGTGTTTGACAGGCATACATCTGAGAATTTGCTTTCTTGCTCTTGAAAGCGTTTGCTCTAAAATCACTGCTGATGTGGTTAGAAGTCCTGGCCCTTGAAACTGGCTGGCACGGCACAAGCTCCTGCCTGTGTTGTGCTCTGTCCTGGGATTCCTGGTGTCTCCAGTCTCATTCTTGAAGGAGCCCGAGAGATCTGAGCTGTCTCTTCAGAAACATGTCAGAACCTTTAAACCTGGGCAGATGGAATTTGCTGGATAGATTATATCTTTAAAAGCTTTTGGAGTGGCTTTTTAGTCCCAAGTCTTGCCATTACATATTTGATGCACTTCCTCCGCTGTTTCAGTGTGACTTTCCTAGTAAATGGAGCGGACGAGGCCGGCTTGCTGAGTTAGAGGCCCTGGCTACAGTCTCCTTGTAACCTCAGCCCTGGGGTGACAAGGTCAGGTCACCTGAGCCCCTGTCGGGGAGGGCAGGAGGTTTCGCATTGTTGCATGGTCTAAAAGTTATTAACTTGAAACAGAAGTAAGTTATAGATTCTGGTTTTTAAGAAAATAATTTTGTTTGGGAAAGAATACTTCATTTGACAAATTGCAGGTAAAATTCTGGTTCTTTTGCAGTCCCTATGGTATGTGCTGTCCATGTATATCCAGTATCCATCCACAGTGCTGTTGGCCTTTGCCAATGGATTTGGTGAACTCTTCTGAACCATGCCATCTCCTCTTCTAGTTTCATCTGGGTTGACTGGAACAAAACTTGCCATCTGAATTGACAAACTAGAGAGGAAAAGTATTTAATCCCATTTTCTGTTTAAAAAAAAAAATCTTAAGCAGAAAATTATTCTGTTTACCTAAACATTTTATTAACAGCATCTGAGGGAGTGATTTCTAAGTGGCGGGATGCTTTGGGGGGAGGTTGGTGGTGGGGAGAGTGGGGACACAACCCTACCCTTGCCTGCACTCTCAGTAGAAATGGCGAACTTGGCGTCCTGTGGGGTCTGTTTGTGTTTAGGTGGGGACGTGCTTTCGGTGGGGAGGGACTGGAGCCATGTAAAGGGTGGGTGGTAAACAAGGTCGGGAGGCCGCCCGGCTGTGGATGGCACAGCATGCCTCTTGGAGAACAAGAAGGATTTGTGTGCCATCGCTGGAGGGGGGTGGCATGCAGCAGAGGCCCCAGGGCCCTGAGAGCACTCAGTTGCCTCAGCTCGCCCCATTCCTCACTCAGGACAGCCGGGAGCCTCGGGCTGCAGCTCTCCACCCTCAGGGAGTGAAGCGGAGTTACCTCCTACTCTTTATACATTTTATTTGGAAAGTGGCTGTTCAAACGGAGAGGATTGTGTGTGGTTTAATGCCAACTTGGCATTTACAGCTCGAGGCTGAAATTGATTGCCCTTCACAGTGAGGGTGTTCCTTGGCCGTATGGATAGCATTCTCATCAGATTTTGGTCAGGATGTCTTAGAGACAGGGTCATCGGAGGGTTGTTTCTCAGTGGGTGCCAGGGATGGTGGTCGAAGCAGTCGTTGGGCCGTGCTTTTGCATTCGTGTGAGACTTGGAGGTTTCCGAGTATTTTACCTGCTTTCTCTGCACGGGAGGGCGGGCTGTTGTCTCCACTGTGCAGACAAGGAATTAGAGAGAGGGTAAGTGATTCGTCCAGACCCGGCAGCAATTTGATGATATGGTTGGATCCAGAAATTAATTCCACACATCCTTACTGGCCATAGATAGTAAGCCCCATCATAGATGGTTGCCAAATGGGCCTTGTCACCTCCGGAGCTCACTCTTCTGTTAGATGGACAGGGAGGATGTGGAGCGTGTGTTATGAACAAAGTAGCAAGAGAGGTGGGTGTTAACTGCACTCTTCAGGATGTA
This sequence comes from Redunca redunca, assembly GCA_006410935.1. Taxonomy (NCBI): domain Eukaryota; kingdom Metazoa; phylum Chordata; class Mammalia; order Artiodactyla; family Bovidae; genus Redunca; species Redunca redunca. The sequence continues at coordinate 2,680 of SJYQ01091644.1, read as the reverse complement.
CCAGATATCATAAAAGCAAAAATTCAGCGAGGGAAGTTTGAGAAAGCTTCCAGGAGGTGACATTTGACCTGGGTTTGAAAGATGCAGAGGAGTTGGAGGAGGATGAGAAGGGCTTCGAAGCTGGAGAAAACACCTTAGCATGTGGAGGAACATGAGGCCAACAGAGGAGTCCAGACCTCAGTGCGTGGGCCTTGGGGTGGCTGGAAGTGAAGCTGGACAGGTGAACTGGAACCAGATTGCAAAAGCCTTTCGTGACATGCTGAAAAATTTGGATCTGACACTGGAGGCTGTGGGGCAGCCTCTGGGGTTTTACTTAAGGAAGGGATGATAGGATCAAGTGTGTTTTTTTAGAACTCTTGTCAGCACTTGGGGAAGGCGGATTGGAATGAAGATAGCAAGACGAGTGAGGAGGCTCTAGTGACTGTCCAGGAGAGAGCTGAGGGCTTGACCTGGGGTTGGGACCATTTCCTCATTCATTCTGCAGACCGTGGTGGCCGACCGCGTGCAGAGAACACCTGCCCCTGTGTCTCCCCTCCAGAGAGGGGGTAGAAGTGTGAACAGCGCCACACACACGCACATACACGCACGCACATGGCACGTGGTGGTGACTTGTGATGTCAGAGGAGACAGTGGGCCTGAGGGAGAGAGACAGACACGGCGCCTGATGGACAGGGATGTGGGGCACGTCTCGGAGGAGGTAGTATGCTTTGAGCCTCACCTCGCCTGAGAAGGCCCCCCAGGTCTGGAGCGGGAGCTGGAGTGTCCCTGCAGGAGGGGGAGAGGGGCAGGCCCCTGGGGAATGAGCCTGGGGCCAGGAGCCCTGGGAGGGGTGTGGAGTGAGGGCCTGGCCGGGGTCGCTGCCTGGCCTCCGTGCAGGGGATCTCGCACAGGGGAGCAAGAGGCGGTCTGCTTGGTGTTTTTAAAATTACTCTGGCTCCATCTTGGAGACGGAGTTGGAGAGATAGATGAGTAGATGCTGGGTTTCTGGCTCACTTGGCGCACAGGGTGAGAGGGGAAGGGGCAGGTGCTGGAGCAGAGCGAAAGGTCAGAGTTCCTTTTCCTCCTTGTCAAGCTTGAGAGGCCGGGGTGGTCGAGTATGTGGGTCTGGAGCTTCAGACTAGAGGTAAATTCTGGGAGTGGCCAGCGTATAGATAGTAATCACGTCCCTGAGATTGGATGGCAGGTCTGTGGAGAAAGCACAGTAGGAGCAAAGAGGTCTGCTGCGACCTGCATGTGTCTAGGACTGAGCCCTGTTTATACTCCAAGGCTCCGGCCATCTGTTCATTGCCTGCAAAGGGGCATTTACAACAGTTTATTACCATGAAATTTACAGACGCAGAGTGAGTGGCTAAGAACATAGCCTCTTGAACCTGAGTGCCCAGAGCACAGACAGCAGCCCTGCCCCTTCCTGCCGGCAGGGTGTGGGTTTGTTCCATCGTCTCTCCTCGGCCGGAAGGTGGATGGGCGCGCTCCCCAGCTGGAGGGGCGGGCAGGGTGGGAGGCCAGCAGAGGGCCTGGAGCGCCAGCCCTGGGGAGAGCTCGGGAAGGTTGCGCACTGGGGAGACCGGAGGCTCCTTTCACCGGGGCCTGCAGGAAAAGCTGTTTGGGAGGTAAGGTGGCAGCAGTTTTGAAGGAGAAGCACAGATAATTTTCCAGAACAAGAGGGTAAGAGCAGGACAACACAGAGAATGAACACTCGTCAGACAGGTGATGGGGTCTGTTTATTCGCACTGCGGTGTCTGTCTGTCTGTCTTACTCGTCTGAGGGCTGCTCAGCTTGCCCTGACACACAGGCACACACGTGTGCACTCGCTGCAGTACTGATGACTCTAACCTTGGCCTCCTTTCTGAGGGTGTCTGCTACACGAGAGTAGAGCAGATGTTTGGGTGGACGGATAGGATAGGTGGGTGGGTGAGTGGAAATGAAGTTCTAGAAATCCACATTAGACCAAAGATGGATAAAAATTTCTGTCTGGGAATAGAATGTATCTTTTTTTTTAGAGTGTATCTTAAAAGGTGATTTTTCCGCCCATTGAATAAAAAGTTTTAAATACTTGTTTATACAAAACACTGGGACAGAGAGAAGTACAGAAAAGATGGGAACCACGACCTGTGGGTCCCAGTGCTCACTGGTCGCTTTATCACGTTTGTAGTTTGTTAGTTTGTTATGTTTTCTAAGAGGTGAACTTGTCAGACTTGTACCTTCCCTTAGAGACGCTGGCGGCCTTCCCCTCCCAGCCTGGCCCTCAGTCCACCCAGTTCTCTCCGGGCATAGGAGGCGAGCCCTGCCCTCCGGGCCGTCCTGGCTGCCGTGCCAGTGGAGCCCAGCTCGGGAGGAAGGCGGACGCTGCCCTCTGGCCTCCCGTCAGGAGTGCCAGCCCGGGACTGCTCTCTGCAGCCTTCAGTGTGGGCTTCGGGCCTCTCGTAGTGTCACCCGTCTCTGACGGGACTTGGAGTATCTAGTGGGCTCTTTTGAGTGTCTTGGCACTTCCGGTGAGCTCCCAGGCCGTGGCACCTCCTCCACAGTAAGAGCTACTGGTGGGAGGGGTCGCCCCGGTCAGCGTTCAGCCTGCTGTGCAGCACCCCAGAGGGGTGTGGGCCCGCTTGCTCATCACTAGTGATCGCAGTGCACTGGGGAAGGAGAGCCGTGAAGTGGCGGCTCCTTTGTGGTGATGAGCTCA
>SJYQ01091632.1:7894-31271 GCA_006410935.1 Redunca redunca | reverse complement strand
ACTGCATGGAGATCCAACCAGTCCATTCTGAAGATCAGCCCTGGGATTTCTTTGGAAGGAATGATGCTAAAGCTGAAACTCCAATACTTTGGCCATATCATGTGAAGAGTTGATTCATTGGAAAAGACTCTGATGCTGGGAGGGATTGGGGGCAGGAGGAGAAGGGGATGACCGAGGATGAGATGGCTGGATGGCATCACTGACTCGATGGACGTGAGTCTGAGTGAACTCAGGAATTGGTGATGGACAGGGAGGCCTGGCGTGCTGCAATTCATGGGGTCACAAAGAGTCGGATACAACTGAGCGACTGAACTGAACTGAACTGAAGCTGAAGCCCAGAAAGCAGGAACCAGGGACAGTGCAGGGGCCAACCCTCTCTGACTCCTGGATCAACTCCCTCCTGAAGGTGCATCATTGGCATTTCCCCACCCCACCACCAGCCCCCCAAATCCTTTATTTTCTTTGCCTATAAAGCAAGGTCTCAAACTCAGATGGCCCCAGGGACCAGGCAGAAGGTAAGTGCTTCTGCTAAAAAAAAAAAAAAAAGTGATAGCATGCCTTTTCTCCAGGGAGCAGAATTTTAACCCTGAGGGGGACACTCTAAGGTATTCACAGATCCATGGGGTTTCCAGACTTAGACAAAGTGTCCTCCTTCTTAAAAAATTTGACCAAATGAAAATCAATGGAGCTGTGTGGTAGAGTTTTCAGAGATTTTGGGAATGTTCTTGAACTCTGTGCCACCCAGTATAGTGGCCACCAACACCATGTGGCTATTGCACACCAAGAAACTGAACATACATGTTTAAGTAACTACAAGCAACTTGTCAGATTTCTGAGTATGAATCCCCAGGATGATTAAATCAAGTATATAAAATTATCAAAGAAAAAAATTTCATATTCGTGGCATGCTTTTCCCCCCATCCATTCATTTTCCTAGTCATTCATTTGACAGTTCTTACTGAGCTGCTGTGCTGGGCGTGGGGAGCCCAGGAGCAAAAGGCAGGTCCCACCCTTGTGATGCTCACCACCCAGTGGGGAATGGGCCACAAACAAGATAAGTGAGTGCAATGCACAATGGGTCAGGTGGTGGTAAATGCTACCAAGAAAAGCAAAGGATTGAGAGTGTGGGGGTTGCACTTTTTAATAAGATAGACAGGGGTGGCCTTTTAGAGTGCCATTTGAGTACAGAATGGATGGAGGAGAGGAGGGAGCCACAGAGAAGTCTGCGGAGAGCTCTGATGATAGAAACAGCCCACACAAAGGCCCTGAGGCTGGACCATGCCTAGTCAATTGGTTGTTGTTCAGTTGCTCAGTCATGTCCGAATCTTTGCCACCCTGTGGACTGCAGCACGCCAGGCTTCCTTGTCCTTCACTGTCTCCCAGAGTTAGCTCAAACTCATGTCCATTGAGTCAGTGATGCCATCCAACAGTCTCATCCTCTGTGGCCCCCTCATCTTGCCTTCAATCTTTCCCAGCGCCAGGGTCTTTTCCAATGAGTCAGCTCTTCACATCAGGTGGCCGAAGTATTGGAGTTTCAGCTTCAGCATCAGTCCTTCCAATGAATACTCGGGGTTGATTTCTTTTAGGATTGACTGGTTTGATCTTCTTACTGTCCAATGGACTCTCAAAAGTCTTCTCCAGCACCACAGTTTGAAAACATCAATTCTTCGGCACTCAGCCAGCCTTCTTTATGGCCCAACTCTGACATCTGTAGTGAATACTGGAAAAACCATAGCTTTGACGAGACGAACCTTTGAATTGGAGATGCAGTTAAAACCTGATGGAGGGACTTCCCTGGGGGTCCAGTGGCTACAACTTTGTGCTCCCAAAGCAGGGGGCCTGGGTTTGATCCCTGGTCAGGGAACTGGATCCTACATGCCACAACTAAGACCCAGCACAGCCAAATAAATTAATTAAATATTTAAAAAATGATTTGACTGAGGCAAAATGAGGAGAGGAAGAGAGCTAGAGGAGAATGGGTCTGGGATGGGCAGAGCTCAGAGAAGTGATTTGTCCAAGGTCACACAGCTGGGAAGTCACCAGGAGATATGTATGACTGGTAACCTTCAGCTTCTGAGTGGCCTTCAGTGCTGGGATGTGGCCAAAATACCCCTGGTCAAGGGGATGTAACTCAGTTGTGATTTGGAAAATAAGGTCTTGATGATTTTGTCCCACATCTTCAACCCTGGTATGGGGATCGTCTCCACCTCCTGTCTCTTGTGAGCACAGCCAGGAGCGCACGCGTGGGTGGGGAAGGAAAGGTGGCCACACCGTGGGTTCTTAGCACCACTGCCTCTTCCTCCTGGAAGCCTTCCTGCCTGCCTCCCCAGGCTCGTCCAGGCTAAGGTTGCCACATAAAACCCAGAATGGACAGTTAAATTTGAATTTCAGGTCAACAAGCATATACCTTTTGGGGGTTTAAGTGTATTCTGTGAAGTACTGGATCTATTTATACTAAAAAAAATTATTCAGAGTTGGTCTAAAATTCAAATCGAGCAGGGCATCCTATATATTTTATTGTTTTGACTGGACCTGACAACCCTACCCCCAAACCCATGTCCCTTTCTCTATTCCAGCCTTGTCATCCTGAAAAGTCTGTCACTTCCCAGCCTTGGGTGGAGGGCTCCTTGAGGACATCACCTGTTCCCAGGAGCCCTAGGGTGGCAGGTAAGAAATTGCTGCTGTTTTCTGAGCAATTTTTTTACATTATTCAGCGGCCTGATTTTGATTGTTCCCATTTTCTGGATGAGGAGACTGAAGATTCGAGAGGTGTTGTAATCAGCCCTGGGACACACAGCCACAAATGGATGGCTGCTAGGTTTGTATCTAAGGTCTTTGTTTCTGAGATCACTGTCTGCTTCCTCCTCCTTCTCTTTCTCCTTCTCCTCCTCTCAATTCCCTTCCAGTGGAAGGGTTCTGAAAACTCCCAGGACTTTTCCACCGAACAGGGAAAGGCAGGCAAGAATCATGCCACAAGGTGGCGCTGCTGCTCCCGGATTGGGACCGCGGTCAGTCTGCCCTCTGACCCTTCCTCAAGCCATCCATTTATCAAGCATCTCCTATGATGCACCAGGCAGGTCAGATCTGATGGTGAGGACCCAGCGACTCACTGGATATTCAATCGTTCAACAAACAATTATTAAGTGCTTGCTGTGTGCGAGCACTGCCAGGCAGCCATGGGGACCCAGTCTCGATCTCTGCCTTCATGGCACTCATAGTCGAGTGGGGAGATCCACATGGGGCCAGCAGGGCCCCCATTTAGACCTTGACAGGCCTGAGACCCTTGTTCTGTATCAGATGCCTCCCTTCAGGAAAAATGATCTCTTACAATTGCGTTGGTATTTTTTCATTTTTTCTTTTGATTTTAAGAGAAATTAAAATGAAACCATTCTGTGGGTCCCTGAAAGTGCTGTGGGCCCTGGGTCTCCTGTGTCTGATGGATGACAAGTTGCCCCTGGTGATCAGGTGGATGAAATAGAGTTGGTCGGGGCTATGATGGGGGTGCATGGGGATGGTGGGGCCCAGAGAAGGCACTGGACTTAGATGTGGGGAGTGGTCCCGGAAGCCTTCTAGGAGGAGGTGATATCTAATCTGAGGCCTGAGAGATGGAACAGGGGTCAGGCAGGTGAAGGTAGTAGAGAGTTGTTCCAGGCAGAGAGAACAGAGAGGGTGAAGCTGCAGAGTGAAGCTAGAGGGTAGACCATAGCCATGGGCTGGGGACTGTCAAAGAGGGGAGATGGAGCTAGACAGGTCAGCAACAAGGGCCAGGCTGGCAGAACCCTGAGGACACAGGGGAGCCACAGAAGTTTCTGGAGCAGGGGCAGCAGGGGCATGCTGGAGCATTTGAAGGATTTCTCAGATCATCCTGTGGATAGAGGAAACCTGGAAGAGGAAAATGAGCCCATCTGCTTCAGGTAAGTCTTGAAAGGTGGAAGAGGGGGCACAGGAGGATATTCCAGAAACAGTGATGATTATTCATTCCAGACGCATTTATTAAGCACCTCTTGTGTACCCTCCTCAGGATACAGTTGTGAGCCAGACAGAACCTCCTTGCCCTCATGGAGCTGACATCCTAAAGGGGGAGACAGAGCCCACACAACTCTCAACACTTAGTGTATTAGAACGAGGTAGGAGGTACAGAGAAAAATATAGCAGAAAAAGGAGATGGGAAGTTGGGGTGGTTTACAATTTTAAATAAGGTAGACCTGGGGAGCTTTACCATGGAGGTGACAGTTGAGCTGAGACATGGCGGAAGGGAGGCTTTTGGAGGAACTATGTGGCTTTCAGGAGGATGTGTGCTCCAGGTGGTAGTAACAGGTGTGCAAAGGCCCTGGTGCAGGACTGTGCCTGGTGTGTTGGAGGAACAGCGAGGAAGCCTCCGTGACTGGAGCATAGTGAGCCAGGGGGAGAGATGGAGGAGAGGGCAGGGAGGGGATGGGCAGGTCGTGCAGGACCTTGTGAGCTGAGGGGAGGGCTTGGGCTTTTGCTCTAAAGAAGGTGGGAGCCATGGAAGGCTGTGGGCAGAGGAGGGATGGGACCTGACTCAGGTTGGGGCGATGGGCCCTACCTGGGGACCTGAGAGAACAGGAAGGTTTGGGGAAACCACGGCTCCTTTGAGGAGGGAGACTGGGAATTGGTAGTAGGGGTTGGTTGGAGCCCTGCTGGGGAAGGGGCTTCCCCTGTGCAGCAGAGGTTTGGGGTCTTAATTGTGGGAATAATGAGTGCAACTTTGGATTCAGAGCAGAGGAGAGGCCCTGTTCAGATTTCTGGGGACACAAGGGTGGAAGCTTCGAGATTCAGGGAAGGGCAAATGGATATCTGAGGGGCAGGCAGAAACTCATGGCCCTGTCTGTTGGGGGTAGTGGGAAGTTGGGAGAGACACTTCTGGAGGGTGACAGGCCGAGGTTTGGAAAGTAAGGTTTACGTGAACGTCTGGCTGGAAATCCAGCGGTGGGGCATACAGCGGGGTGACCCTGAGGCTGGGACCAGCAGTGGAGAAAGTCTGGGGGGACACTGGTAAGCAGTTTTGCCTCTGCTAGAACTCCTGGCCTATCATTGCAGATTTAGCATATAAAAATCTAGGACCCCTGGTTAAATGTGAATTTCAGGTTACAGTTAATATTTCTTTAGTATAAATATGTCCCAAGGATTGCAAGGGACACACTTACGTTGAGAAATAACCCATTTACCTGCAGGACCTGTACTTTTTTCTGGTAACCCCACCCCGGCCAGGACAGACCTGCCCACCTTGTCTTCCCCACCCACGACCAGTGGGTGGACAGCCTGATCGACTGTGGTCTGATGGCGGAAGGCAAGGTTTTGTCTCCAGGTCTGCTCACTGCGGGAAGCTGGGGGTCTTTTAACATGCAGGCCCTGGCCTGTCCCCGCCCTCCCGCCCGGGTGGCGCCAGCTGCCCGCTGCCCCCCTGCGAGGCTTGGGGGAGGGGAGATGTTTCCTGGGCCAGCCCCTCCCAGGCCAGCGCAGGGTGGGAGGCGGGGTCCACACTGGGCACCCCCAGGCCCAGAATGCAGGGCCAGGGGTCTGGGCAGCAGGAGGACCTCTATGGGGCCTTTGTCCCCTCCAACCTGGTGGCCCATCCAGCTTGGAGCCGGACATTGGAGGCCCCCTGGCCTTTCTGTGAAGTTCTGCAGTTCAGACTTCCTTGTCAGAAAGTACCGGAAGGACAGAGGCCTAGGGGCTGCTAACCAGGAACCAGATCCCTCGGGGCTGGAGCCACCTGCCCCCCACCGCCTCCACACTGAGTGGCCTTGTGTGGGGTGGCCAGGCCTGGAGGTTCTGGCCCGGCCCTGCGAGTGCCAGCTGCCAGGATGTGCCAGTCACGTTGGCGGCGAGAGAACGGGCAGTCCTTGGCTCTCTCGGCTGCCCCTTTGTTCCCCGGTGGAGGTGGGGTGCTGTTGTCCTGGCAACCGGCCCCTTCCCCCTCAAACGGTCCCTTGAGGTGAAGATTGGAGGCACCTTGGGTCCGGGGGCTCTGGCCAGAAAGGGTCCCTTGTTACCAGGGTGGCAGAGAAGTCCCCTCCCCCAAGCTGTCCTGCCTGCTCGGAGCTCTGTGTCCGGACCTTGGGGGAGGCCGGGTCACCCCCTTGGGACTGGAATGCCGGAGGTGGCAGCAGAGGGGGGGGTGGGGGTACATTTCCAGAGAGACAGGCGCTGTGCTGGCAGCTGCTGGCCACCCCCACCCCTGCGCCGCCTGTCATATGTCCCCTAAGTTGAAGGCTGCAGCTGGTGCGGGTGGCTTCAGTTCCGGGGGGGGGGATGTTATTTTGGGGATGGGGGCAAAGGAGCATGATAGGTGCCCCCACCCGGGGCAGGAAGTGAGGCAGCCCCAGCTGCTTCTCCGGTTGGCACACCTGGCCCAGTAGGCACTGGCGGCCACCGCACAGGAAGTGTTCCCAACGCCCGCCTGTGTGGTCCCCTGAATCGGAGGCCCGGCAGGGAGGCGGCTGGCGGGGAGGGTGCAGCCCACCCCCCACCCCAGGTGTGGGCCACAGTTTTCCAGAAGACCCTCAGCTGGGGTCGAAATGGTGGCGCCATTGCCACTGGAGTGAGCGCTTACTCAGGCTGATACTGTTTATAGGTGTTAATCCCGAGACATCTGGAGGGTGAGGTGATGGATGAATCTGTTCTATAGATGGGGAAACTGAGGCTCAGAATAGAAGCAACTCTGGCGAGGTCACACAGCACAGGAACCCCAGAGCTGGGAATCTCAGTAGCTTTTAGGGTTTTTTTGGCCACATTGCATGGCTTGCCGGCTCTGCTCCCCGACCAGACACTGAACCTGGGCCATGGCAGGGAAAGTTCAGAACGTTAACCACTAGGTAACCAGGCAACTCCCTAATCTTCATTTTAAAGATGAACCTGAAGCCCAGAGAGCCTGTATTTTGGACTCCTGGGCTCCAGGTACCCATTTCTCTTGGCTGGTTCTTTAGCATCCTTTCAAGCTTTGCAGTAAGAAAATCTGAGGTCCAGAGAGGAGATAAAAGTGGAGACTTGAACCCACAGCCCAGTGCAGGCCCCTTTGCTCATTTTCACAAAGAAAGCCTGCAATGGCTGTGTGGACTCAGACCCTCCAGGGTCTCTGTTCCAGCTCAGCCCCTCATTGATGCCAGGGTGGCTGGCAATGTCAGCTGCCTCAGCTCTGTGCCTTTGTGAACCAGGTCCTTAACTTTCAGCTGAAACAGTAATAATAACTGCCGAGGGCAGTATGCAGAGGGGTTAGAGCATCTAATCTTGGCTGCAAACACTTGGGCAAATCACTGCTCCTCTCTGATCCTCAGTTGTCTTAACTGTAAAATGGGTTGAGGATTGTGATCCCTAACTCACAGATGATGGAGAAGATTAAATGAGGTAACAGGGAACTTAGCAGGGTGCCTGGAACACGGGAAGCACCATAGAAGGGTTGAGTACTTTTTATAAATTTCAAACTGTGGTAAAATACATATAACATAAAATTCACCATTTAAACCATGTTAAAGTGCACAGCTAAGTGGCAGTAAGTACATTCACATTGTCATGCAGCCACCCCACCATCCGTCTCCAGAACTTTCTCACTTTCCCAAACTGAAACCCTGACTCCCCATCCCCCAGCCTCTGACCCCCATCATCCTACTTTCTGTCCCATGGTTCTGACTACTCTAGGGACCTCCTATGAGTGGAATCAGACAGTGTTTGTCTATCTGTGTCTGGCTTATTTTGCTGAGCATGATATTCTCAAGGATTATCCTTTTTGTAGCAGATGTCAAAATCTCCTTCCTTTTTAAAGCTGAATTATATTCCCATATAGATGGACCATATTTGTGTATTTATTCATCCTTTGATGGGCACTTGCGTTGCTGAACCAGGATAGTGATAAGGGAAAGGGTAATAAGGTAATTATCTAGAAGGATTTTTGAAAGTGGATTCAACAGAATTTGCCAAGGAATTGGCTATGTGATTTTTAAGACTATGTCCACACATTTTGGACATTGCTTTAAAAAGGTGAAACCTGGGACTCCCCTGGTTGTCCAGTGGTTAGGACCCATTTCTACTGCAGGGGACATGAGTTTGATCCCTGGTGGGGGAACGAAGATCCTGCATGCCATGTAGAGTGGCCAAAATAAAAAATAGAAAGAATAATAATGCCGCATCAATTAAAAAAATAAAATAAAATATGGAGCTTAATTCTCTTCCCTATGACTATGGGCTGAATTTAGTGACTTATTTCTAACAAAATATGGCAGAACTGATTGTATCTGATACTTACAAGGCTTCTGAAACCAGATCATAGAAGGCACCGTAGCCTTCCCCATCCCCACTCTTGTCACTCGCTGCAGGGGAAGCCAGGTGCCATGTCGTGAGGAGGCCCAGGAGGCCCACTTAGCAAGGAACTGACGCCTCCCACCAATAGTCTTGTGAAGGAGTTTTCCTGGGAGCCGCTGCCCCAGCACCAGCTGAGCCTATAATCACAACTACATTTTGCTTTGTTTGTTTGTTTTGTCCACCCGGCATGCATGATCTTAATTCCCCCACCATGGATCGAACCTGTGCCCCTGGCACTGGAAGTGCAATCCTAACCACTGAGCCACTAGAGAAGTCCACAACTGCATTTTGAAAAGCTGTCTCTCTGACTGCTGTGTGGCGAATGGACTGTAGAGGGCAGGAGGGAGAGCAGGGCCCCCTGGGAAGTGGCTACTGCATCAGTCCAGGCAACCAAGCATGGATGGAGATGGACAGAATTAGATGGACGGATTTAATAGTTATTCAAGAAGTGAGACAAACAGGAGAAGAAAATGTCAGTGATGACCCTAAGGTGGGCTCTTCATTGAAATAGAAAGCTGAGGGAGGAGTAGGTGGAGGTGGGGATGGGGGAGGATGATGTGGTGAGTTTAGTTGCAGCCACATTGAGTCCCTTTTCACAAAATGTTCAAGGGTCTCCCTAAATGTATCTACTTGTATAATAAGAATAGACTGTATGGATGTGAGAGTTGGACCATAAAGAAGGCTGAGTGCTGAAGAACTGATGCTTTTTAACTGTGATGTTGGGGAAGACTCTTGAGAGTCCCTTGGACTGCAAGGAGATCAAACCAGTCAATCCTAAAGGAAATCAACCCTGAATATTCACTGGAAGGACTGATACTGAAGCTCCAATACTTTGGCTACCTTATGCAAAGAGCCGACTCATTAGAAAAGACCTTGGTGTTGGGAAAGATTGAAGGCAGAAGAAAGGGACGACAGAGGATGAGATGGTTGGATGTCATCACCAACTCAATGGACATCAATTTGTGCAAGCTCCAGGAGATCGTGAAGGACATGGAAGCCTGGCATTGCTACAGTCCATGGGGTCACACAGAGTTAGACATGACTGAACCAAAACAACAACAAAAAAGGCTCTTTATTGGGGGTGATTCAGCCTACTCAGGGACACTGGACAATGTTTGGGGAAATTTCTGTTGTCACAACTGTGGTGGGAGGGGCTCACAGGGGTGGGGTACTCCTAGCATCTAGTGGGTAAAAGCTGGAGATGCTGCTTAGCATTCTACAATTCACAGGACTATCGCCTATAAAAAGATTTCATTTCATTTCAGTTCAGTCACTCAGTCATGTCTGACTCTTTGCAACCGCATTATCCCCGCACGCCAGGCCTCCCTGTCCATCACCAACTCCCGGAGTTTATACAAACTCATGTCCATTGAGTCGATGATGCCATCCAACCATCTCATCCTCTGTCGTGCCCTTGTCCTCCTGCCTTCAATCTTTTCCAGCATCAGGGTCTTTTCCAATGAGTCAGCTCTTCACATCAGGTGGCCAAAGTATTGGAGTTTCACGTTCAACATTAGTCCTTCCAATGAACACCCTTTAAAGATTTATCTGACCCCAATTTTAATGGTACCAAATTGGAGAAATTCTTGGGTAGACAAACGGCCAGAATAAGAAAATCCCAACTTCAGCGGAGGTTGGTTATTCAGTAAAGCTTTATTTCATTTTTTTTAAGTTTTATTTTTTGAATATGCAACAGTCAATTACAGATCAAGTTTCTTGAGCAGCTCTCTTCCAAACAGCTATCCCCAAACAGCTAGCAACGGAGAAGGCAATGGCACCCCACTCCAATACTCTTGCCTGGAAAATCCGATGGACGGAGGAGCCTGGTAGGCTGCAGTCCATGGGGTCGCACAGAGTAGGGCACGACTGAGGCGACTTAGCAGAAGCAGCAGCAAACAGCTAGCAAAAGAGCAAAGCCTGAACAAGCCACTGCTGCTGCTGCTGCTGCTAAGTCGCTTCAGTCGTGTCCGACCCTGTGCGACCCCATAGACGGCAGCCCACCAGGCTCCCCCATCCCTGGAATTCTCTAGGCAAGAATATTGGAGTGGGTTGCCATTTCCTTCTCCAATGCATGAAAGTAAAAAGTCAAAGTGAGTCGCTCAGTCAGAGACGACCCCATGGACTACAGCCTACCAGGCTCCTCCGTCCTGGGATTTTCCAGGCAAGAGTACTGGAGTGGGGTGCCATTGCCTTCTCCAGAAGAAGCCACAGGTGGGAAGTTTTTAAAGAATCAGGATGAAAGAGACTTAAGCCACCTCCTCTTATACCCTATTGGCCAGATCAGTCACATGGTCTTGCCTAAGTGCAAGGGATGCTGGGAAATGTAGTCCAGCCATGTGCCTAGGCGGAAGAAGGAAACGGTCAGATGGAAAAGGAGCCACTTTGTGCCACAGTATTATTATTGTCCTCATTATTTCTGTTATTGTTCAGACCTAGCAGCTTCCTGCGGAGACAGGCGAGGGCATCCCACTCCAGTACTCTTGCCTGGAAAATCCCATGGATGGAGGAGCCTGCCGTGGGGTTGCGAAGAGTCGGACACGACTGAGCGACTTCACTTTCACTTTTCACTTCCACGCATTGAAGAAGGAAGTGGCAACCCACTCCAATGTTCTTGCCTGGAGAATCACAGGGACAGGGGAGCCTGGTGGGCTGCCCGTCTATGGGGTCGCACAGAGTTGGACACGACTGAAGTGACTTAGCAGCAGCAGCAGCTTCCTGAATCTATTGCTACTCTTGCATTCTTTTTCAACTCTAGTCCATCAACAGGGTCAGTGGAGTGATTTTTCACATCTCCTCTCTCAAATCCTGGCTCTCTAGCCCCCTCTAAAGAAAAGCGCTCCAATCAGTTCTGCCTCAGCCAGAGGATCAAGTCCAATGCCTTTGGGCTAGTGTTCCAAAGTACAAAATGTTGACCAAGCAGTAGGATATGGATGCCTGCAGAAATGAACCCTAAAGGTCATCCATGTTTCAGGACCTGGTAGAGGAGGGTTGAGAGGCACTGGAAGGCTTCCTGGAAGAGGAGAAATGGATGCTATGACTTTGAAGAAAGCAGAAGCCTCAAATCCAAAATTCAAGAAGCTGGAGGAGGATGAGAAGGGTGTTGAGTCAGGGAAGTCAAGGGGAGAGGATATATGAGTAAAGAGGAAATGGTCAGCTACAAGAAATGCTGGCGAGAGATTAGAGAGATATCCAGGGTGAGGGAGTGAAATAGGAAAAGCCCCTCTTTGCCACAGTTCAGGTAGCAAATACAGGAGTCTTTTAAAATAAATTTTATTTATTTATTTTTAGTTGCATTGGGTCTTCATTGCTGGGCACAGGCTTTCTCTAGTTGGGGGCTACTCTCTAGTTGACATTCACCGGCTCCTCATTGCGGTGACTTCTCCTGTCGCAGAGCACAGGCTTTAGAGCGCAGGCTCAGAAGTTCCGGCTCATGGGTTTGGTTGCCCCAAGACACGCGGAATCCTCCCAGGCCAGGGATCAAACCCATGTTCTCTATGTTGGCAGGTGGCTTCTCAACCACTGGACCACCAGGGAAATCCTATAGGAGTCCTCGGGATTAGAAAAATTACCATTTTGCAACCATGAGTGTAGTAAGTGATTCAAGCTGGGAGCATCCCCAGATATAAAAAACGATGGGTGAAAACTTATAAGAGGTAAGGTGGTTGCATAATCTAGGATTATCCTTCACATAGAATGCTTGTCAGTTACAAAGGGAAAAAGGCACCTGTCATGAGTCTCACCAGAAGCAAGTGATCAAGGTTCACATTATCCCCCATCAGGGGATAGATCGACATTACGTGCTGCTCGATACCTTCTCTGCAGTCTCACTGCTCAAAATGCACAACCTGAATAGTTCTTTTTTGCTGTTGCTATTGCTTTGGCTGCGATGGGTCTTAGTTGCAGCACACAGGATCTTCGTTGCAGAGTACAGGATATTTATCACAGCATGAGTGTTCTTAGTTGACCCATGTGGGATCTAGTTCCTTGACCAGGGATCAAACCTGAACCCCCTGTGTTGAAAGCACAGAGTTTCAGCCACTGGACCACCTAGGAGGTCGCAGCATTTTTCATAGTAGCCCAGAGATGGAAACAAATGCCCACCAATGGATGAATGGAGAAAAAAAAAGTGAAGTACATGGGCGATGGAATATTAGTCAGCCTTTTTAAAAAAGAGGGTGATGGGGATGAAAGGAATGGGGAATTGATGGTTAATGGGGACAGACAGAGTTTTAGTTTGGGAAGGTGGCAAAGCTCTGGATGGTGGGGATGGTTCTGCAATAATGTGAATGTGCTTAGTGCCACTGAACTGTACATGTGAAAATGATGAGGGGACTTCCCTGGTGGTCCAGCAGCTAAAACTCCATGCTCCCAATTAAGGGGCCCAGGTTCCATACCTGGTCTGGAAACTAGATCCCACATGCCACAACTAAGAGCTCGAATACTGCAACTGAAGATCCCCCATGCCACAGTGAAGACTCGGCACAACCAATTAAATAAATACATTTTTTAAGTAAAATAAAAATGGTGAAGACTGGTAAAACTACAGGATGAAATGCAAAGTATAGTGACCCAGCACCGTGATGCTACAATTTCCTGCAAAACAATCTGGGAAAGAGGAAAGGAGCAAATATGGCCCAAATCAACACCTAGAGGCCCAAGGTGCATGATTCATTGTATCATTCTTTCAAGCCTTTTCCATAGGAATTGGAATTTTTCCAAGTAAAAAGCCTAAGACAGTAAAAGGAGGACCAGGAAGTGAGGTGGCCATTAGTCCAATGACTTGGAGGTCACTGAGACCTGATTGGTGAGCTATTGGAGTTGGAGACGCCCATGGAAGGGAATTAAAACCTAAAACTCATAACTGACATCCAGCCAGCCTTGCTGTGTTCTAGAAGTTCTCCTAAAGGGGCGCATGTACTGGCCCTTTTAATCTTCTCCAAACTCTAGGGGTGAACACTATTCTTCCATTTTACAGATGGGGAAACTGAGGCCCAGAGAGAAGTCCCTTGTCCCAAATAGAATGAAGTAAGCATAGTGTGGGCTTCCCAGTTGGCACTAGTGGTAAGTAACCTGACTGCCAGTGCAAGAGACATAAGAGATATGGATTCGATCCTTGGGTTGGGAAGATCCCCTGGAGCAGGGAATGGCAACCGACTCCAGTATTCTTGCCTGGAGAATCCGCATGGACAGTGGAGCCTGGGGTTGCAGTCCATGGGGCTGCAAAAAATTGGACACAACTGAAGTGACTTAGCACACAGACATGCAAGGATAATACAGTGAGACGGGAAAGAGTCTGAGCCCCTGTCCCCCAATTCATTGGCACCCTCCTCCAGTCTGATGAAATCCCAGCTGTGAAGGCACTCACCAGCTATCTTATGATCCATCTCTGGCCTTCTTAAAACGCTTCATCCCACCATCCAGGATGAGTGGAGTCCCAAAGGCTGTTGTTATATATTAACAACCACTTATTATATATTTAACTACCACTTGGAGATTGGCACAGTACAGGAGGCCCTGAAGAGGACTCTGCTGTGGTACCCCCACCTTAATTTCCCCCACACATGGGATGAAGCTGGACAAAGGCCTTAGCAGTGGTCAGGACCAGATGGAGGAAGAGACTGCAATGGGGGAACCCAGTGGAGGGCAAGAGGCATGACTGGAAGGCTTCCTGGAGGAGGCATTGGCTCTGCAGCTTTGAAGAACACAGTCTTTCTGGACCTAGTTCTGGGGATGTGGGGATGGCCCAGACCTGGCCTTCAGAGCCTCAAGGATGCTCAGGTCAGGGCCAAGGACACGAAGGCAAACAAGATCATCCCACTCATCCCTAAAATAAGCCTTTTTGAATTTGGGGGAAGCCAGCAGCTGGCTGGAGGATGCCACCCCAGACTTGGATCCCTTTATCCAATGCAACGGGTAGATCACATACCCAAATCAGCAGGGTAGATCAGTAGATCACATCCCCATCCTGACCCAGCAGTGACCCCCTTCCAGGGAGCCAGGACCGCCACTCAAGCTCTTTTGGAGACTGCTTATAAAGTGCCTCAAGGGACTTCCCTAGTAGTCCAGTGGCTAAGACTCCATGCTCCTAATGCAGGGGTTCCAGGTTCAGTCCCTAGTCGGGGAACTAGATCCTACACGCTGTAACTAAGAGTTCACATGCTGCAACTGGGACCTGGAACAGCCAAACAAGTAAATAAGTGTATGAAAGTGAGAGCTCTCTCCCATGAAAAAAAATTTGCAAAGACAAAATCAGAAAAGAACGAAATCTGTGCATTCTATCTGCACTGCCGCTCCTCAAAAGAGTTAGATCTAAAACAGCATCTCCGAATGAGTTGCCGCAGGCCAGCCATTCAAGTGTCTAAGCCTCCTGTCTGCTGACCGAGGGCCGGCGGCAAGGGTGGGGCAGGTGTGGGTATTTCCTAGCCTGTGGGCGCTCCGGGAGAAATAGTTCAGAGTCCTTAGCCCAGAAGCAGCAGTCTGGCCCATTCCTTCATTCCTGACTGCGCGGGACCCAGCCTGTGCTTTAGGGACCCGACGGAGCAGGGCTTGTGCTCAGTTTCTAAGTCATCTCCGACTCTTTGCAAGCCTATGGACTGCAGCCTGGCAGGCTCCTGTGTCCACGGGATTTCCCAGGCAAGGGTACTGGAGTGGGTTACCATTTCCTCCTCCAAGGGGATCTTCCTGACTCAGGGATCGAACCTGACTTTTACGTCTCTGGAGGGTTCTTTACCACTAGCGCCATCAGACCTTTAAAGATTTTCATGGCCTGATTTGTGTGCGGTGTCTTTTAGTTGCTTGGGGAATACCATCCCAGATGAAATTCAGGATGCTCAGTTAAACTGGCATATCATATACACGACGAATGGTTCACGAATGATTTTTAAAAAGCATCAGGAGACCCCAAATATGGTGGGGAGCATACTTATGCTAAAACAATTATTCCTCTGAAATTCAAGTTTAATTAACCCAGGTGTCCTGAATTTTTATTCTCAGGAAGAACAGAATGTGAGGGACCAGGTTAGGAGTCGCGAGACCCAGGTGCAGGTGGCCCAGGTGAAGGATGGGAGCCAGGTGGAGGTAGAGGGGAGAGAAACAGGGGGTCCTGGGGTTATGGATGTGAGAGTTGGACTGTGAAAGAAGCTGAGCGCCGAAGAATTGATCCTTTGGAACTGTGGTGTTGGAGGAGACTCTTGAGAGTTCCTTGGACTGCAAGGAGATCCAACCAGTCCATTTTAAAGGAGATTAGTCCTGGGATTTCTTTGGAAGGAATGATGCTCAAGCTGAAACTCCAGTACTTTGGCCACCTCAAGCAAAGAGTTGACTCATTGGAAAAGACTCTGATGCTGGGAGGGATTGGGGGCATGAGAAAAAGGGGACGACAGAGGATGGGATGGCTGGATGGCATCACCAACTCGATGGACATGAGTTTGAGTGAGCTCCAGGAGTTGGTGATGGACAGGGAGGCCTGGTGTGCTGCAATTCATGGGGTTGCAAAGAGTCGGACACAACTGAGCGACTGAACTGAACTGAACTGAACTGAACAGGGGGCAAGTTGGAGAAGTGCCTCTGTGGTTTGGTGATGGATGAGATGTGGGTGGATGAACCTAGAAGACTTGAGCTTTTACCCTGAGTGATGTGGGGGATCCCCAGGGGAGCAGCTGTGAGGAGAGGAGGGATGTGACATGGGTAAGAGGCTCACAGACCCAACCTGTGGACTCAGCAACCATCTGTCCCCAGGCATGGCCCCAGCCCGGGTCTGCTGACCTTTGGAGCTGGGTCATCCACTATGGGCTTCCGTGGTGGCTCAGAGGGTAAAGAATCTGCCTGCAAACCTGGGGAGACCCAGGTTTGATCCCTGGGTTGGGAAGATCCTCTGGAGAAAGGAAAGGCAATCCACTCCAGTATTCTTACCTGGAAGATTTCATGGGCAGAGGAGCCTGGTGGGCTACAGTTCATGGGATTGCAAAGAGTTGGACACGACTGAGCGACTACACACTTCCTCCATGGGGACTGTCCTGGGCACTGTGGAGCAGCATCCCTGGCCCTCACCCAATGGATGCCAGGAGCACACGCTACTCCTTTCAGTTGGGACAATATCCTCTGGAGGGCAGGGTCACTCCCAGTGGGGGATCCCTTATCTAGGTAGTGTAGGAGTAAGCAAGGAGATAGGCCTGGGGTGCTAACCAGGGCAAGTCCTGGAAGGTTTTGTCAGGCTGGAAGGCTTTGGCCTCTCCTGTCATTTACAGATCTTTCTTGGGATGGGAGAAGTGGATGCCTGTATGGCTGGAGCTTGGGGAGGTTTGGGTCACATGCTGCCCACAAGCAGACTCATCCAAAGGCCATTTGTGCGAGGTGAAGGAAAGATCTACCTTAGAGTCTGATAAAACTTTTAATATTTAGATGTTTGGGCATTTAATTCTGTTGATCCGGGCTCACAGGTAACACTGCCCTGGTCCGGCAGCCCGAAGCAGTCTGGTTTGAGTCCACAGGATTGCTGGTGATAATGATGGGCACCTTGGCCTTGATGCTGGTCAGGGACCAGGGCAGGTGGATGGTGCTGACGAGCTCATACTGGGTGTTCATGATGTCGCTGTCCTGTGAACCGCTACCGCTCACGGACAGCACAGGCGGGAGGTGGAAAGTGCTGACAATCTTGGTGGTGTTGAAGGCTGTGATGTGGGTGTTGGCCTCCTGCCTATGCAGCTCACTGCTATCCACCCTGGAGCGACGCTCCGCGTTGGGCGTAAAGCCCTCGTAGTGCACGTGGGCATGGAGGGCGAAGATGACCGTCTTAATGCACTTGCTGGTCTGGTTGTTGATTTCCGTGGTGAAAATGACCCTCTCCCCCGGTGTGAAGGTATTCTTTTCCATTTGGATCTGCAGGCAGATGGTGCCCTGGCTGCAGCAGTTGTAAGACACCTTCTTCTCAGCCTCCACCAACAGAGGGTTCTAGAAGAAGGGGAGGGACAACTGTGAGGGATTGAGGCCACAGGTCTGTTTGCTCACTTAACAGTCAACCTGGCCTTGAGCCTCTGGAACTTTCCAAAGCCCTTTGAACCCTCCTACGTTGTTGGTGGAAATGTTAACTGGTGCAACCACTATGGGAAAACAGGATGGAGGTTCCTCAGAGAGCTAAAAATAGAACATGAACTAGCAATCCCACTCCTGGGACTATACCAGGACAAAACTCTAATTCAAGAAGATACATGCACTTCTACATTCATAGCAACACTGTTTACAACAGCCAAAACATGTAAACACCCTAAATGTCCATGGATTGATGAACGGACAAAGAAGATGTGGAACATATACACAGTGGAATATTACTCAGCCACAAAAAGGATGAAATAAAGGCCATTTGCAGCGATAAGCATGCAATTAGAGATTACCATACTAAGTAAAGGAAGTCAGAAAGAGGAAGACAACTACCAAGTGATATGTGGAATCTAAAATACAGCACAAATGAACCTATCTACAAAACAGAAACAGACTCATAGATACAGAGAACAGACTTGTGGTTGCCAAGGGGAAGAGGGAGGAATGGACTGGGAGTTTGAGGTTGGTAGATAAAAACTATTAAATTTAGAGTGGATAAACAACAAGGTCCTAATGTATAGAACAGGCAATATATCCAATATCCTGTGATAAACCATAATGGAAAAGAACATTTAAAGAAAGAATGTATGTATGTGTATGGACTTCCCTGGAGGCTCAGTGGTGAAGAATTCACCTGCCAATGGAGGAGATGGGGTTTTGATCCCTGGGTCAGGAAGGTCCCCTGGAGAAGGAAATGTCAACCCACTCCAGTATTGTTGCCAGAGACACCGTCCATGGGGTAGCAAAGAGACGGACACGACTTAATGACTAAACAACAGTATGTGTGTGTAACTGAGTCACTTTGCTGTACAGCGGAAATTGGCACACAATTGTAAATCAACTATACTACACTTCAATTTAGAAAAATAAACGATCAAAGCCCTTTTCCATTCCGAGTGTCAATTTCCTTGTCTGTAACATAAACCTAAGAAATTCATAAGACCTTGGTTTTACCTCTACATCCATAACTCACTTGCTGTGTGATCTTGAACCAGTACCTTGACTTCTCTGAACCTTAGTTTTCTGGAAGACAGGGAATATCTTATAGTCAATAGCCCAAGACGTAGGGCTTACCCAAGTAGTTCAGACTTAAGGAAAAAATATTATGGGCTCTGTATCATGAAAACTGTAGAACTGAAATTATGTAACATGTTTAAATAAAAACTTCAAAATGCTGTCTTTATAAATCAACTGGTTAGCTGCTGGATTGCAAATAAATTCATATACACATTATATTTAACGTGTGGCTTGGGTAACATTTTACTCTTTCTTAGGGCTTCCCTGGTGGCTCAGATGGTAAAGAATCCAGCTACAAGAGACCCAGCTTCAATCCCTGGGTTGGGAAGATCCCGTGGAGGAGGAAACAGCAACTAGCTCTAGTACTCTTGCCTGGAGAATTCTATGGACAGAGGAGCCTGGTGGGCTACAGTTCATGGGGTCGAAAAGAGTGGAACACGACTGAGCGGATGAACACTTTGGGTAACACTTTACTTTTTATTAGTGGATACTACTTTAAAAGATTTGAGGGAATTCCCTGGCAGTCCAATGGCTAGGACTCAGGACTTTTACTGACAGGACCCAGGTTCCATGCCTGGTCAGGGAACTAAGATCTTGCAAGCCTGGCAGTGTGACAAAAATTTTTTTGATTAAAAATAAATAAAATTAAAAAGATTTGATGTGATGTGCTGTGTGCTTACAATGAGTTACTCTCCAGTTTTTCTGGCTTCCTGTGTCTTCTTCTAGACGAACTTGATACTTTTATAAATATGTGCGTTTGCATGTGTGTTTGTGTGTCTGTGTGGCATTTGTTATTCTCATGCAGATGTTTGCATTGTTTAGAAATACATTTATTTGTGGTTGAATTGTACAATATTGTTTTACATATTTGAACGCTTTGTATAAATCAATCCTCATATGTTTTCCAGCAACTTGCCTTCCTAGCTTAACATTCTGTGTTTTGAAAGGGATTCACATTGGTGGCTGTCATTCTGATTCATTCCTTTTCACAATGGCGATGAAGTGTGTTGCAAAATAGCTTATTCACCCATCCTCCCTCCATGATGGACATTGATATTGTTGTTATGTCTTTGATATCATAAAAGAGCTAGAAGGAGCATGGTGAAGACCCTTCTTGGGCTTACAGACCAGAGAGAGTTGCTCTGTGCTGTGCTTAGTTGCTCACTCGTGTTCAACTCTTGGCAACCCCTTGGACTGCAGCCCGCCAGGCTCCTCTGTCCATGGGATTCTCCAGGCAGGAATACTGGAGTGGGTTGCCATGCCCTCCTCTAGGGGATCTTCCAAAACCAGGGATCGAGCTCAGATCTTCCACATTGCAGGTGGATTCTTTACTGTCTGAGCCACCAGGGAAGCCCAAGAATACTTGAGATAGCCTATCCCTTCTCCAGGGAATCTCCCTGACCCAGGAGTTGAGATGAAATACAGATGGCCAATAGGCACAGGAAAAAATGCTCAATGTTGCTGATCATCAGAGAAATGCAGATCACAGTCACAGTCAGATACCACTTCACACCCGTCAGAATGACCACCATCAAAAAGTCTACAAATAACAAACATTGATGGGGATGTGGAGAAAAGGAACCCTTGCACATTGTTGGTGGGAATGAAAATTGGTGCAGCCACTATAGAGAACAGTATGGAGGTTCCTCAAAAAAGTAACAATAGAGCTACCAGAGGATCCAGTCATTCCACTCCTGGGTATATATCCAGAGAAAACAAAAACTCCCCTGGTGGTGCAACGGTTGAGATTCTATGCTTTCACTGCAAGGGATGTGGGTTCGATCCCTGGCCAGGGAACTAAGGTCTCACACAGTGCATGGTATAGCTGAAAAAAATGTTGATTGGACCCTCTGAACTGGTTTTTTTATTATTTCTAGTCTACTTATGCTATGCAATCGTGTTGTTTTACATAAAGCAAAAATGTTGTAAGCCATCAAATTAATTTTTTCTGGTACATTCTATCTTATTTTACGTATTTAATACTACTATTTTCAGTCCTACACAATGATTTTATAAAAACAAAGTTTGTTGCAACCCAGCAAATTTTATATTTTCTTACCTCTTCTGTTCTTTCATTTAAAAAAATAAATGGCAGCCCAACAAATGGATTTTTTTCTGATATTTTCTATTCTACTTATTTTATTCTCTGTATTGTTTTCTTTTTAAATTTTTTTAAAATTAGAGGACAACTGCTTTACAATATCGTGATGGTTTTTGTCATACATCAACATGTATCAGCATTAGCTGTACATATGTCCACCTCCTCTTGAACTCTGCTCCCACCTCCCTCCCCCTCTTACCCCTCTGGGTTGTTTGTCACAGAGCCCTGACTTTGGGTTCCCTGCCTCATACATTAAGCCTCACAATGGCTATCTGTTTCCCATATGGTAATGTATTTTGGAAGAGGGTGTTTGCTATGACCAGTGTGTTCTCTTGGCAAAATCTATTAGCCTTTGCCCTGCTCAAGAGTTGGACACGATTGAGTGACTGAACTGAACTCAGTGTATTTTGTGGGTTGCAAACGTTGTTGTTTTAATATAAAATAGGAAAATAGTAACATTTGCAACCTACAAAGTTGATATTTTTTAAAAACCATTTTTTAAATTTTCGGTTTGCCTGCTCTTTCATTTTGTAGAAATATGCCCTGCAACTTGCTAAATGGATTTTATACCCCACTAAAGGATCATGACCGAAGGAGCGTGTTCTAGATCCAATACTCTTTATCTCAGAGACCTCAGGCTGACCCCTGACCTCTTCATCCTCACCACCTGCCCTCTGCCTCCGGCCCCTGCCTATCTTCAGACTTCCCACGCTTTCTCTCCTCTTGGAAGGCTAATTGCAGGCCATTTCATTCTAAGCTCCTCCAGTCTTATTCGAAAATTCGTTGCATGCGTTAGGACCCTACAGGCGTGAAAGGACTGGCTGCCCTAACTCAAGACCAAGCCAGCAGTTCTGTCCTGGTCCTGAAGGAGGTGCCAAGAGACATCAGTGGTGGCCAAGGGGAGATTCCCAGGCCAGGCCAAATAGGGTGGCCCAAGAGCCCAGATTTCCAAGAATGTTAGGTTACAAACTCAACATTGATCTTCCATATCTGGGAGTTTTTTCCGATCTCCCTCTTTCTTTGGCACATGTGAAACTTTTGGGGGATTCATTCATTCAAGCAGTATCATTTTATCAACTTGGTGCCAAGTTCAAGGAAAACCCACAGCAGTGAAGACCAGTCCAGTCCCTGCTCTGATAGGAAAGCTGGATATAAACATGACACACTTTTTTTTTTAATGGTACATTATTTAAGTTCTTTCTTTTTTTTAATGTGGACCATTTTTAGAGGTTTATTGAATTTGTTTCAGTACTGCTTCTGTTTAATGTTTTTTTCCCGCCCCAGCCCCACCCTCAGCTGCAAGACATGTGGGATCTTAGCTTCCTGACCAGGGATCGAACCTGCACCCCCTGCTTTGGAAGGCGAAGTCTCAACCACCAGACCGCCAGGGAAGTCCTTTAATGGTAGGTTTCTGATTAAGATAAGTTATGAGGCTATGGCAAGGGGCTAAGGTAAAGGGAGACTCCCTCAGACTTGATGGTTAGGAGAGAGATGTCTTGGGGACAAGTGCTGTACCCAATGGGACTGCTTGTTCCAAGACAATGGGTCATGTCTTTCAAAATTCTAAAGGTACACAGAGAGGGTGTAGAAAAATCGAAACCCTTGTACATGGCTGGTGGGAATGTAAAATGGAGCGGCCACTGTGGAAAAGAGTCTGATTGCTCCTCAAAAGGTAAGATGTAGAATTACCATCTGCCCCAGCAATTCCACTCCTAGATGGCTACCTAAGAGAAATGAAAATACATCCACGTAAAAACGTGGACACCTACGTTAGCAGTAGGGTGGTCCCTAATAGCCAAGACATGGAAACAACCCGATGTCCATCAAGTGATGAAGAGATATATAGAAGGTTGTCCATCCATGCCACAGAAAGACGATTCACCCTTATAAAGGAAGAAAGCACGGGCACACAAGACAATGTGGATGAACTTTAAAAAAGAAATTTTTCAGCTGTACCCCGTGGCAGGTGGGAGTTTAGTTCCCTGACCAAGGATTGACCCCATACCCCCTGCATTGGAAGGTGGAATCATAACCACTGGACCCCCCAGGGAAGTCCCTGGAAGAACCTTGAAAACACTATGTTCAATAAGCCAGACACAAAAAGGCCACATAAGTGTCTGATTCCATTTATTAAAACAGGAAGTGTCCAGAACAGAGACAGAGAGTGAATGTAGTGGTGGCCGAGGGAGGGAAAGGGAGGTTTGAGGGGAACAGGTAAGGGATCCAAGACTTCTTTGATTGTTGTTCAGGCCCTCAGTCGTGTTTGACTCTGCAATGCCATAGACTGCTGCACACCAGGCTTCCCTATGCTTCACTATCTTCCAGGTCTTGCTCAAACTCATGTCCATTGAGTCGGTGATGCCATACAACCATCTCATCCTCTATCAACCCCTTCTCCTCCTGCCTTCAATCTTTCCCAGCATCAGGGTGTTTTCCAAAGAGTCAGCTCTTCACATCAGGTGACCCAGGTATTGGAGCTTCAGCTTCAACATCAGTCCTTCCAATGAATATTCAGGGTTGGTTTCCTTTAAGAGTGACTGGTTTGATCTCCTTGCTGTCCGAGACTCTCGAGTCTTCTCCAGCACCACAGTTTGAAAGCATCAGTTCTTCAGCGGTCAGCCTTCTTTTTTTATGGTGGGGGAGGGGAGGCATTAAAGTGTTCTAACACTGACCGTGGTGATGGCGGTACAATTCTGTGAATGCATGAAAAGCCATGGATTTGGACACTTTAAAGGGAAGAATAATAAGGCATGTGTATTGTATCTCAATCAAGATGTTTTAAAAAAAAGTGGAAGGAGAAAAATTTTGCTTCTCTCCACCCACCCCGCACCGGCCCAGCCCCCC
>SJYQ01091623.1:0-10871 GCA_006410935.1 Redunca redunca | reverse complement strand
TGGAGATTTTTTTAATTCAAAGAATATTAAATTATTAGAATACATTTATAAATATTATTAAAATTTTATTACTATGATGGGCAACTTAGACATAACTCTCAGAAGCAAATAAAGCAAAAACATCACACACAAGGATTCAGCTCAGGGTAGGGTCTGCGTTTCTGGTGGGCCAGTGAGGTGTGCAAAGGCACCCCACTCCAGTACTCTTGCCTGGAAAATCCCATGGACGGAGGAGCCTGGTGGGCTGCGGTCCATGGGGTCTCGAAGAGTCAGACATGATCAAGTGACTTCACTTTCACTTTTCACTTTCATGCATTGGAGAAGGAAATGGCAACCCACTCCAGTGTTCTTGCCTGGAGAATCCCAGGGACGGCGGAGCCTGGTGGGCTGCCGTCTATGGGGTTGCACAGAGTCGGACACGACTGAAGTGACTTTGCAGCAGCAGCAGCAGTGAGGTGTGTGACCCCACGGTGTAAGATACATACATGCCCTCCCATGTTGTGTCAAACAGGACAAGAGTGACAAGGGAGAAGACCTGCAGATCAAGGTGGCAGCGAAGGTGCGAGAGGACCCAGGTAATGCGGGGATGGGGCAAACAAAGGGCACAGGCAAGGAGCCACGCACAGCACATGGTGTGAGCACTGCTCACAGTGTTAGTCGCTCAGTCGTGTCCGACTCTCTGTGACCCCATGGACAGCCTGCCACGCTCCTCTGTCCATGGGATCTCCCAGGCAAAAATACTGGAGTGGGTTGCCATTTCCTTCTCCAGGGATCTTCCCAAGCCAGGGATCAAACCCCGGTCTCCTGCATTGCAGGCGGATTCTCTACCATCGGAGCCACCAAGGAAGCCCCATCACAAGTCTTCTTTAAGTCTGTGGTGAGAGCTGATGTGCGGAGAGCACATCCAGGATGATCGGAAGAGCAGCTGAGAGAACGGATCCACCTGACATGACGGAGCACAGGAATGGGCTGATGAAGAGGGAGACATAGAGACCACAGGTGAGGGGGACTCACCAGAGCCATGGATGACAGACTCACAGAGGGAGGGGCCACATTCACCTGCAGTTTACTTTCTAAACCAATAAATGCAGTCAGCACCTGGCAGCACTAAGCATGAGGAATTGCAGCTGTAACATACAAGGGATTAAACTGTATCACCCAGATTTAAAACAATGTTACTAATAGATCAATTTATCGACCATCACCAATCATAGATTATGTTTGTGTCTACAGAGGGCCATGAACACAGCAGTGAGTGTCACGGTCACGCTTAAGAACCCAGGGTTTAAAACAACTATGGTCTCAGAGTGGAAGTCAAAAACTTAGGAGTTCTAGTTCTCTGGTAAAGAACAGCACAGAGGGGGACTTAATGCAGAAGTGTGTGTATACCAAATAAAGGCCAGACAACACAGAAAAGGTTTTTTTGTACCAGTGTGGCAAGAGAAAAAAGATAAAGAAAAAAAACAAAACTAAGGTCCAGCAGCACATAGTATAGACATGGCAACAACAGAAAGCCAAGGAGAGACGATATTTACATTTCAAGTAGACATTAATTCAATAAAACATTTTCAGTATTAAAGTCTTTTACATTTTAATTACTGTGTAACTTTTATAATTTTATTGGGCCTTATAATTTTATAGGACTAAGAAGTATATACATTTGCATTAACACAGTTTTATGCATTAAACAATATTTTAACAAAAATAATTCAAGACAATATTGAGTCCAAAAGAATTATTTTTTTCCTTAAGGAAGTCCACATGTTACTCAAGGTAAAGAAACCCAGGCAATTAGATACTGCACTTTTCTTGTGAACTCAATTTTTTCACTTGGGTATTCAGATGATTTTTTTTAATTATAGCAATAAAAAGATAATCTATGTTAGTGGATATAATCTGAACGTCTGTCAATCACTACTTATCTGAACAACCTGGCTTAAGAAGCAGTCAGACAATACATTTCTCTTTGTCAATTATCAACTGTGGAGAAAATCTATTCTTCTCTCAAGTTAAGGACAAACCACATAGGCTATAAGACTCCGCCCTGTGTAATACAGCGTTCACAACGACCAGGTGTGTTGACTGGAAAACAGTTGAGTCTTCGGACCCAAAAACATGACCGTAGTACTGTAACCAACTTTACATTTTAATGCAGGTGTCATGTCAAAACCTCACTTTACGTTACATGGTTAATCTTCAGATTACTTGGTAAAGTTATCTACTGTTAAGTGCCTGTTAAAAAAAAAAAAACTATTATATAAGATACAGGAAAACGATCCACTCAGTAGTTGGCAGTGTTTCCCCACAAATTCTGAACAATATTTAATTACTCAAGTGCAGTGAACAAACAATGCAAAGTTTCACTCTCAATGTATTCAACAGTTAGCTTCTTTACTGCTCACAGGTTTCTGACTTCCTAAGATCCTTTTAGTCAAGGCTATGGTTTTTCCAGTGGTCATGTATGGATGTGAGAGTTGGACTGTTCAGAAAGCTAAGCACCGAAGAATTGATGCTTTTGAACTGTGGTGTTGGAGAAGACTCTTGAGAGTCCCTTGGACTGCAAGGAGATCCAACCAGTGCATTCTGAAGGAGATCAACCCTGNGTCTACATCCGGAGCAGAGGGGTCAGTGCCCAGTCCTGACATGCTACCTGGTCAGTCACCACTGGAGGGAGGACAATTCCTGGACTCTAAGAAGTGAAATCCATCTGGCTCTAATCGCCAACTTCACAAATGAACTTGAAGATAAAATCTTGTATGGATCTTCAGACTGCATGTGAAAATAAGATGGAGCAGACCTTTAGGGAATCTTTAGTGAGACTGTCCTATTAAAGACGTAAACTCCATGGGCAATCTCTTCAGATGCAGTGATTTTTTGTTTTTTTTTTTTTTTTTTAATGACATACTCACTCCATGAGTTCCTCAAACTCCCTTACTTCACAGGATGATGGTTTTGACTTGTCATTTATTTTCTGTCATCAAAAGCTTCAATATTTTTCTCTTCAGAAAATACTTGTGGTGTACCTTTTCTTTTCCATACTCATAAAATAACCAACATTTTCAGTATGACCCATAATAACATTTCCATCTACAGTTTAATAACTTCAGAGGCATATTAATTTAGCATAAAAGACATTCTATTTCCATACACTTCCTGCTTTTCAATAAAAACAGTACTGGGAAAGAATTAACTGCTAATGCTCCTATTAATCCTGTAACATACTGTGTCCGCTGCTTTACATAATGTTTCTATTTTTATATACACAATATATACACTTCCCAAAATCTCAGGAGCCGAACTCTTTTTGTGAATATAACCAAAAGCCAACCAAGTTGTTACTGGAAAATCATATTGGTACTTCATAGTTTTCTGGTAGAAAAGTGAAATCAGTACCTTTTAGATCCTTCCCAGCAATTAATTATACTATAATGCTACACATATGCATCTAAAAAATATAAAAGGAAATCGGGGGGGGGGATCCATTAAGTAACTCGCCAATTGTAACTCATGGCACCAGATGGTATCACACATACTTCTGATATGAGAGCATGGCCGTGTGCCCATCAGAAAGAACACAACTTTGACCAAAGCCAACAATTCACAAGGCTCCTTCCAGAGCTGCCTGCTCCGCCACGCCCACGTCACCACACACATCTAGAACGGAAAATACATTGATATTTTCCAGCTGTGTCCTCTAAATTTTCAAAGCAAATGAATTTCATGTGTATTTATCAATAACAATATATACTCAGTGGAAAGTATTTAAGTCAATGAATTGGTATTAAGTAATCTAGACTATAAACTATATGCAAGTCAAACCAATTTTCCACACACTTACTCAAATTTGAAGTGATCAATTCCTTTAAAGAGATTATTTAAAATAATTTTTTCTATTTTATATCCAAAAGATCAAACACCACTGACTACCTGTAACAAAAGTTTATGTTCCAAAATCCTGAAAAGTCACACATAAACCTGCAACAACAAATGCTTTTAAAGTACTAGAAAAAATATTTTTAAAATAAGAGATTCTGAAAATTAGTAACTAAAACCATTCAAGAATAACACTGACCTAACAGGACAAACACTTTACTTTTGCAATTTTTATTAATATGTGATCATCCCCAAGGGTCTTACCTGCTAGCCTTTCAAAGGCAATGCATACCTTGGGGGGGACGTGGAGGGGAGGCCTTCACAACACTGGATGTGGGGAAATGGGAGAAGACAAGAGGTCAAGGTGCCCAAGTGATCAGCCCACTAATGTGGAAAACAACAAACAGCATTCAGGTGGTTATTGGCGCCCAGGTAGGATAGGACACACTCTTCCTACGAAAGGGGCCACTACACACCAACCCAGACCATCAGGAACCACCACTCTCACATAGGATGTTAGTGGGATTCCACTTAATCTCAACCAGTTAAAATTTTTAAAGAATGTATGCCAAGGTGACAGTCCATTTCAAACCCATTTTAACAAACTACACATGCACTAGTATGTATGTATACATTCTCTATGTGTCACTTTAAACATCTTTGCTATTTGAAGTCAGACTGAAATTAGTAAATTTAGATACAGTGCTGCTAACTTTAATGTATTCTGGCCAAGAAAAGGTAGCTCAAAGGTAACTCTGAATGCACTTGATAAAAACACGTCAGTGGTTGTTTGAGAAATAAGTTCTTATTACACGACCACCTGTACCTGTCTATTTTCTTCAGAAAACAGAACTCTTAAGAAGGAAGGATTTTCAACAAAGTAGTACACCCAAGCTCTATGAGATGAGAAACAGTGGCCCAAAGCCTCAAGTCACTGTAGTCAAAGCAGAGCACAAGTGAAGTTTCAGTTCAGAACTACACAGCTGCCAGAGCTAGGTAAGTGGACAAAAATACTCCCAGTCAGTACTAAGAGCACTGGGGGCAGGCAGACACTATGAAGAAAACTAAAATGTATATTTGGATAATCTGTAATCTAAATTTTATAAAAACTGCTAGAACTCAGACATCTCTTTTAATAATATTTCTAGTGAAATCAAGTTGAAAACATAATACCTGGGATTATTCCTCCTAACAAGAAATTCAAGCCTATTAGGAAATCTGTACTCTGAAATACTCTGCAAATTCCAATTTGCAAGAAGTATACCATACGGGATAAATAATGAGAGGTGTGTATAGATGAACAGCTACAAGAATTCCAATTTTTGCAACCTCAGCAAGTTACTGTACACACACATCAATATAACAGAAATGGCACCGTTTCTGAAGACACATTCCACATTTTATTTACAATTTAAGACTAACTTTAATCTCCAAATCACATATCCATACACCTAATTCCTTTTTGATTTCATTTAAACGTGAATGCATGGTCTGTCCAACAAAGACTGTAAACAAATATTTACCACATCTGTTACATGGAACACACTGGAACAGCTTGTAACAGAAATTCATCCGCCTCCCCCACAACATTTTTTATTATAAATACAGGTATCAAAACAATCCTGAACATATTTTTGATACTACTAGTAGTCAGCACCCATACCGCTTCAAAAATGAACACATTTTGTGACAATATTCATTGTACCTGCTACTTTAGACAATTTCAACTGAAGCTCTTTCTCTAAGCAAGATGATGGAGCACGCCACTCGAGTTTCCTTCTCAGCTTTCTCGTCAGAAACACACCTGCCTGCACAGCCAGCCGACACTTCTTGCTGTGCTCTCACCTGCAAACCTGAGCTCCAGTGAGGACTCCAGGTGCGTGCTTAAGTGGTGGTGCCTTAACAAGAAAAGACTGCTGAATTTTCTTCCTGTTACCTGAAAACATAATGGGTGTACATATATTAAATATATTCTTACAAATGTCCAGGTCATGTTTACCAGCTGGAATTATCTTACTTTAATGTGTGGGTATTTTGCATTGTGATATTTAATCAAGACATTAACATGAGTAGAAGGTTGCTGATTTAAGACGAAGTTTGAGATCCACTAAAATTAATTGTTGTATGTTTGTCCTTCTGGTGGTTGTGGAAGCTTCATATTTTCTTTGGACATCATTAGACGTCTTAGCTCTTGAAGTACAACTTTAATGCTATATGAATTTTGCCATTTTGCTAACACTGGTATGCTTCGTGCATCCACCATTCCACTGGAATTATTTATTCCATTCATATTAATTTTGGTTACAAATCTAACTGATGGAGGAGCTTCTGGGTATTTAGGTCCACATTCTACTTTCAAGCTATATATTCTGTTTTCATAATTTGTCCGTGGTGGTCCAATGATCATGCCTGTCCACCTTGTGAGTGTCATGTCTTCGTCATCTTCCAGGCCCCAGCTGACCGTACCGTCGCCCACTCCTTTCTGTCCTTCTTCAAGTTCTTCCAACAAACGAAAATTACGAGGAACTTTAACGCCTGTGGAGACCGCCATCTTCTCCTGCAGCCCGACGCACCGCCAAAGATATTTTAAATACATACTTTAAATGTCTTTAAAATATATTTTAAAATGATAGAAGTTAAAGCACTAACTAAAATGTTTGGGTTCAAGCAATACTACACTGAGAGGGAAAATTAAACTTGAAACGTGTTCATTGGAAAGAACTGATTTTTTTAAAAAATTTTTTAATGTATTTATTTTAATTGGAGGCTAATTAATTTACAATATTGTATTGGTTTTGCCATACATCAACATGAATCCACCACAGATGTACACGTGTTCCCAATCCTGAAACCCCCCTCCCATCTCTCTCCCCATACCATCCCTCTGGGTCATCCCAGTGCACCAGCCCCAAGCATCCTGTGTACTGCATCAAACCTAGACTGGTGATTTCTTTCTTATATGATATTATACATGTTTCAACGCCATTATCCCAAATCATCCCACCCTCTCCCTCTCCCACAGAGTCCAAAAGACTGTTCTATACATCTGTGTCTCTTTTGCTGTCTCTCATACTGGTTTTTTAAGAACTCTCCCTGCATTAGGGATACATGGCAACCTTCAAGGTTAGCTAAGCACTAGTGAGAAAAGAGTGTCTTTATATGAGGATGTAACTTACTGCTCTAATGTACTTGGTGGGGTGCTCACAATTCAAACCCTGTGAGAACCCCTCTGACATCGCCAGAGCCAGGAAATTCTGCACCTCTTCTCCAGTGCTTGAGACTTTTATAAGTTTCTTTTTCTGTCATCCCTCTGTCCCACTGCTAACCCAACGGGAACAGTATATCTAATTAGATTACAGAGCAACCATTGGATTGCCCCTGATTGGATCATCATACTTTTTTTTTTTTTTTTTTTAAGATTAGTTGATTGAATCATATACACATCACCAAACAGAGACTGAGGGGGTGGTCAGGCAATCAAGGACCTATTCACTGATTCAATTCACAAATATTGACTGTATTCTACTAATATGGACAGTTATATTCTTGTGGGTCAAGCATGAAAGGGATTACTGAGAGTCCAAGGGACTCTCAAGAGTCTTCTCCGATACCACAGTTCAAAAGCATCAATTCTTTGGCATTCAGCTTTGTTTATGGCCCAACTCTCACATCCATACGTGACTAGTGGGAAAACCATAGCTTTGACTAGATGGACCTTTGCTGGCAAAGTAATGTCTCTGCTTTTTAATATGCTGTCCAGGTTGGTCATAACTTTTCTTCCAAGGAGCAAGAGTCTTTTAATTTCATGGCTGAAGTCACAATCTGCAGTAATTTTGGAGCCCAAGAAAATAAAATCTGCTTCTGTTTCCATTGTTTCCTTATTTTTATGTCATGAAGTGATGGGGCCAGATGCCATGATCTTCGTTTTCTGAATGTTGAGTTGTAAGCCAGCTTTTTCCCTCTCTTCTTTCACTTTCATCAAGAGCCTCTTTAGTCCTTCTTTACTTTCTGCCATAAGAGTGGTGCCATCTGCATATCTAAGGTTAGTGATATTTCTCCTGGCAGTCTTGATTCTGGCTTGTGTTTCATCCAGCCTGGCATTTCACATGATGTACTCTGCCTATAAGTTAAATAAGCAGGGTGACAATATAAGGCCTTGACATAGTCCTTTTGAAATTTTGAACCAGTCTTTCCATGTCCCGTTCTAATTGTTGCCTCTTGAACAGCATGCAGATTTCTCAGGAGGTAGGTCAGGTGGTCTGCTATTCCCATCTCCTTAAGAATTTTCCACCATTTGCTGTGATCTACACAGTCAACGGCTTTAGGGCAGTCAATGAAGCAGAAGTAGATATTTTTCTGGAATTATCTTGCCTTTTCTATGATCCAATGGATGTGACAATTTGATCTCTTGTTTCTCTGTCTTTTACAAATTCAGCTTGCGCCTCTGGATGTTCTCAGTTCATGAAGCCTGGCTTGGAGAATTTTGAGCATTACTTTGCTAGCCTTTCAGGTGAATGCAATTTATGTGGTAGTTTGGATATTTTTGGCATTTCCTTTCTTTGGGATTGGAATGAAAACTTATCTTTTCCAATCCTGTGGCCACTGCTGAGTTTTCCAAACTTGCTGCCATATTAAGACCAGCACTTTAACAGCATCATCTTTTAGGATTTGAAATAGCTCAGCTGGAATTCCATCACCTCCACTAGCTTTATTTGCAGTGATGCTTCCTAAGGCCCACTTGACTAAGCACTCCAGGATGTCTGGCTCTAGGTGAGTGATCACACCATCATGGCTATTAGAATCACTACAATCTTTTTTGTATAGTTCTTCTGTGTATTCTTGCCAACTCCTCTAAACATCTGCTTCATTAAGTCCATACTGTTTCTGTCCCTTATTGTGCCCATCTTTGCATGAAATGTCCCTTGATAGCTCTAATTTCCTGAATATTTCTATTTTTTCCCATTATGATTTCCCTCTATTTTCTTGCACTGATCACTTAAGAAAATTTTCTTATCTCTCCTTGCTATTCTTTGTAGCTCTGCATTCAGATGAATATATATTTCCTTTTTTTCTGTGTCTTTTGCCTCTCTTTTCTCAGCTGCCTGAACATGTTCCTGTAGAACTATGGATGGAAGTTCATAACATTGTACAGGAGGTGGTGGTCAAAACTATCCCCAAGAAAACTATTTTTAGGCATTGGATTAGCTCTTGATATATGGATTAACTATTTTTGTATTCTCAGCAATATTCACTAATTTTTACCCCCAGTTTATAAAAAGGATATTTGACATACTGTGGGTAAAATGTTACTGTCTAAAAATCACATATGGAACAAATGTTTGATGCAAAACTTAAAAATAGATATTACTGGAAGATAAAAAAAAATAGCTTTTCTCTCCATGATTACCATTAAAGGTTTTATTTTTAACTGAACATAGCAAAAATTCATTGCACCCAGATCAGAACTCACCTCAGTACTGTTAAAGAAGTCTTCTTTCTTGTTCAGTAAGTAACTCTGTTAAATTCAGTTCAGGGTTTAAGTGCTCACTTCCTGGTGGCAAACACCTTCCAGTCTCCACAGTCCAGTCAATTCCAAAGGCAACAGCTCTGGGCTCTGGAGAAGAATGAGCTTGGATCTTTGCTGGATGCTTTGTATATACTCTGAAGACTGGATCCACTTCGTCAAAATGAAGGGTTATCAATCCTGCACCAAGGTACAGTAGCACATGATTAAATTTTTCAAGAATTGTAAGCACATCTAGATGGCAAGGATTGAAGTCAACCTTCCAAAATTTACTTAATCCAATTACCATAATCCAATCTAAGGTAAAGAGTCATGGGTTGAGTTCACACTTCCAATCCATGAAGTGTGGTTAATAAATGAACTCCTCAATTATAAATTTCACATCTCCATTTATAGAAGTTTATTATTGTCCTAATTGAAGCGACCCACTAGTTTTAGTTACCTGTCTGAATTTACCTGCATTACTTCCTGGATATTCCTTCAGGAAGAGGAGTTCTTTACATTCAGTCTTTCAACCCAGAACCGTCAAGCTCCCCAGTAAAACCACTTACTACTCTTGCCTTCTGCTGTTTGATGGATGTCCTCAACCCCTTCAGAACTAAAGTCTCTTAAATTTTATTCTTTCCATTCAGTTTTCTGTGAAATTCTTCCCTCTGAAGCTCGTTTTGGTTACACACTATTGTTTTTCTTGCGCTAAAACTGCACAC
Source organism: Redunca redunca (assembly GCA_006410935.1). Taxonomy (NCBI): domain Eukaryota; kingdom Metazoa; phylum Chordata; class Mammalia; order Artiodactyla; family Bovidae; genus Redunca; species Redunca redunca. The sequence goes on along the minus strand of SJYQ01091623.1, from coordinate 767 downwards.
AGAATAGTGGATGGTGGTTATTCTCTAAGGCTCTGTTCCTTTTAGTCATTCCCTGCATATCATCTCATACCCTTTCATTCTATTATTCAATATGTATCTATATTTGAAATATTGATGCTAGGTTGTGAAGTTAAGGATTATTGCATAGTTGTACACTGCAGAATAGACTAAAAAAATCATAGAAAATCAGTGAAAGAAATGTGATACTGTCTATGAAGTTTGGACAACTATCTTTTAAGATTTTCTTTATTTTGACTCTGTTTGCATTCTATTCCTCAAAACATTTTCATATTTAATCAAAGATGGGTCATTGTGCTCCACTCAGAGAACAATACTAGATGGGAAAATTTCTTTACTTATTTGTAATTTTTTGAAATATAAAGTTGATGTACAATAATGTATTACCTCAGGTGTATAACAAAGTGAATCAGATATATATATATATATAAAATCCCATCTCTGTTTTATGTACTGTTCATGAGGTTCTTGAGGCAACAACACTGAAGTGGTTTGCCATTCCCTTCTCCATGGAAGACGTTTTGTCAGAACTCTCCACCATGAGAGCAGCACATAAACCTGCACCCACCACTAGCAAGTGGGGGCAGGGCAGGGACGCGCACGAGGCGCAGGCTGCACAGCATTGTAAGAATCGGGTAGGAATGCCCGGCAAGTAACCAGAACGAACTAACTTGGGCTAGTAAACCAGACTGGGGGATAGCTAACCACACGAAAAGCTTGAACATAGGACACCGCCAGGACTGCACACA
>SJYQ01091621.1:0-26385 GCA_006410935.1 Redunca redunca | reverse complement strand
TGGAGACTGAGCTGCCAGATTGTTTTCCAGGAAATGCAAGATGGAAGTTGTGAAAGAGGTAGCTGGGGAGGCACTGTTTCCCCCGTAGCTGCTCAGACTGCAGAAAGGAAGAGGGAACACGAAAGTGCTGGCAGTCGCCCTGGGAAGTGACCCTAGGAGCTGCTGTCTCCAAATGAAACGGAAAACCATAGAAAACACCTCTGGTGCTAGGGACTTTCCTCTATTACGTATTTAGTCTTGACAAGGTAAGCACCATTTATAGATGGGGACACTGAGGAGCAGAGAGCTTAAATAGCTTGCCCACAGTGTCATGGGGGGTAAGGGGTGAGGCTGGGAGAAACAGCTATAAGTGTACACATAATCACCAGGAGTTTCATGTCGCTGATGTCTTTTTCCAAGCTAAGTGCTAAGTAGAAGTGTCTTGTGCATGCTGAGTTGCTCAGTCATACCCGACTCCTTGCGACCCCATGGCCTATAGCCTGCCAGGATCCTCTGTCTATGGGATTTTCCAGGCAAGAGTACTAGAGTGGGGTGCCAGCAGGAGGTGTAGATTTGATCCCTGGGTTGGGAAGATCCCCTGGAGGAGGAAGTCTCATACTGGAGAAAAATTAAAGCTGGCTCCTGCTGACTGGGCTCCTCCCATCACATACAGGTGCTCCCTTCTCCTGCTCAGACCTAAAGGGATATGGTTTGAAAACCACTGATTTGTCTAGGTCCCTTGTTTTCAGGAAGGTTGATGGGAGAGGATGGGGAACAGAGCAAAGATGTTGGCTCCTTGCTCCTGAACCTAGCTCCCTCCTGCAAGGAGTCTGAGCTAGGAATTTGGGAGGTGGGTGAGTGGGTGGGGAGTACCAAAAGGCACGGTGGCAAGGAGGGAAGAGCTTGGAATCTGATGGAAAACCTAGCAAGTCTCTTGGCCTGAATATTTCTATCCCCATGCTCACTCCTGGCTCCCAGATTTTGCTTACCTTTTGTACATGCTTGGAATAGTCTCCCGTCCAACCTCCGTTCTTGCAAGTCTTTCTACTCTAGCAAAACAAGCCCAGTGAGGGCAAAGGAAATAATGAAACAAAGAGCTAAAATTAGCAGAGGAAGGTGGTTCTTTGACAAGCCTATGATGAAGTTGAAACTCTCCTGAGGCTGATCAGGAGAAAAGGAAAAAACAAAGGCTCCAGTAGGGGCGGTCCCTCCAGAGTCCACAGATCCCAGGAAGAAAATAAGAACCTTCTGCCAATTAATTTAGATGAAGTGGATGGATTTCTTAAAATCTGACTTATCAGATTGCAAGAAAAAAATTTTTAATTCTCAAACTATTTAAAAAGTTGAGTAATAGAAAATTTTCCACAAAACATCCTCCAGTCTCGGAAAGCTTTAACAACTCTTTCTCCAAGCATTCCAAGAGTTACTAATTCCAATCTTACACAATTGCTTCCAGAGGATATCAAACGTGTGCGCTCTTCAACTCATTTTGTGAGTCTTTGACATAAAAACTTGTCAGGAATTACATAAGAAAAGATTGCAAGCCTGTCCCGGCAGACACACATTCCATTCTATTATTCCATCCTCAAAGTCAACCTGTGTGGATCACATCAATGAGATTGCAGGTCTCCTGGCTTCAGATTGGGTTTGGACACGGGAGCCCTTCAGGGTGTTGGCGAGAGGGAGTTGTTAGGGTGAAGAACTGATTTCTCTGCCGCCTTCCTGTACCTCTCCCTGGATGCAGCCCTCTATCAGTGGTTTTCACTTTCTCTCCAGGTGACCCTCTCCACTCTTTTCATCCATGTTTGGGGGAACTACATTGTCCTTGCGCCTTAGGGTCCAGCGGTGGTCACTGTGCTGTTACTAGCCTCAAAGAACCAAGCAGCCTTATGGTTTTGCCACACTCAGCCAAACACTCAATTGCATTTTTATTATTAAACTCTCTTCAAATCATTCCAACATCAGCGTCATTCACTTCTTCCTAATTGACATAGTTTTGGGTACCAGAAGTGGCTCCTGGAGACAGACCTTCCAAATAGGATTCTGGAACTGGGTTGCTCATATATTTTAGGAGTATAATAATGGCATCTGCTGGCATCAGGATTACTTAAATTTTCACCAATAGTAGGATGGCAGATTGTGTTGTATCAAGCCCTCCAGGTGATTCTTAATGGGCACTAAAATTTGAGAACCAGGCGATTACAGCATATCCCATGGCCATCCCTGATCTACAGCGAATAGATACTAGAGGGCTCTTAAGGACACTGCCCTCCTCTCATGGCCCCATCAAGGCATCTCTTAATCCATGTAGTCAAAGCTATGGTTTTTCCAGCAGTCATGTAGGGATGTGAGAGTTGGACCATAAAGAAGACTGAGTGCCAAAGGATTGATGCTTTCAAACTGTGGTGCTGGAGAAGACTCTTGAGAGTCCTGTGGACCACAACAAGAACAAACCAGTCAATCCTAAAGGAAATCAACCCTGAATATTGATGGGAAGGACTGATGCTGCAGCTGAAGCTCCAATCCTTTGGCCACCTGATGTGAAGAGCCAACTCATTGGAAAAGACCCTGATGCTGGGAAAGAGTGAAGGCAAAAGGAGAAGGGGGCGGTAGAGGATGAGATGGTTGGATGGCATCACTGACTCAATGGACATGAAATTGAGCCAACTCCAGAAGATGGTGAAGGACAGGGAAGCCTGGTGTGCTCCAATCCATAGGGTTGCAAAGAGGCAGACATGACTGAGCAACTGAACAACAGAGGAACTGTCCTCTGGCCTTCTCATGGAGTGCAGTTAGGGATGGCTGGGTAGCTTGCATGTAAGATACTTTTCAATAGCTCCCCTTCCCTGAGCCTTTGGACACCTTCCTAATGTCCCAGAGAGTTCTGGCGTTTCAGCTTCATCACTTACAGGCTTCTTTTGAAGTCTAGATTCCAGTCAGCCAATCTAGCTAAATAGTCATCACTCCCAACTACTTGTGCTAATGCACTGAATTGTGAATTCTGGACAAGCACATTCATACCAATGAATTTGATAAACTGAGTCTTATATGTTAACGTCCTCTTACAATTCAGTGCTCCACATGCCCCCCAAAACTTTCCTCCAAATTGAGTGAGTTGGGGGACTTTCATACCCTCCCAGCAGGGACTCCTGTCTGTCCTTCCCTCTGTTTCAGGACCTATTATCCTGTAAGAGAATACGTTTAGGAACCTGGGGTCTGGAGCCAGACAGGGACTTAAATCCTGTATTCACTATTTACTTGTTATGTGGTTTGGAGCAAATTGTTTACCTCTCTGAGCCTCTAAGAGGAACTGGTTGCTAATTATTACGTCATTGTGATGGTTCAAGTATCTAACAAATAACGGATGCATGTGCTCAGTTCAGTGCCAATAATTTTTATTTAAAAAGATTTTTAAATTTTCATTAAAGTATAGTTGATTTGTAATGTTATATAGTTTCTGGTACATAGCAAAGTAATTCAGTTATACAGATATATAATACATATAATATGAAAAAGAATATGTAATTATTTTCATATTCTTTCCTATTATGGTTTATATTCCATGATGTGGAATATAGTTCCTTGTACTATAGAGTAGGAGCTTGTGTTTATTTATTTTATATACAGTACTATTAATTTCACTACTAATTTACTAGTAATTTTTATCTACTAATTTCATACTCTTATCTCTCCCCTATCTCTTTTCCCTTTTTGTAACAATAAGCTTGTTTTCTGTGTCGGTGAGTCTGTTTCTATTCTGTAATTAAATTCATTTGCACCATATTTTTGATTCCACATATGTGATAGCATATGGCATTTGTTTTTCTCTTTCTGAATCATTGCATTTAGTATGACAATCTCTAGGCACATCCATGTTGCTGCAAATGGCATTGTTTTATTCTTTTTTATGGCTGAGTGATATTCCATTGTATATATATGTGTATGTGTGTGTGTATACTTACCACATCTTTATCCATTCATCTGTCGATGGCCATTTAGTTGCTTCCGTGTCTTGGCTGCTGAAAATAGCACTGCTATGAACATTGCGGTGCATGTATCTTTTCAAATTGGGGTTTATTCCAGGTACATGACCAGGAGTGGGATTGCTGGATCATATGGCAACTCTATTTTTATTTCTTTAAGGAACCTCCACAGTGTTCACCATAGTGGCCATATAATTTACATATCCCCCAAGAGTGTAAGGAGGGCTCCCTTTTCTCCATACCCTCTTCAGTATTTGTTATTTGTAGACTTTTTAATGATGGCCATTCTGACCAGTGTGAGTTGATACCTCATTACAGCTTTGATTTGCTTTCTCTAATGATTAGTGATTTCGGTGTTGCCCATCTGGTGATGTCCATGTGCAGAGTCTTCTCTTGTGTTGTTGGAAGAGGGTGTTTGCTATGACCAGTGAGTTCTCTTGGCAAAACTCTATTAGCCTTTGCCCTGCTTCATTCCATATTCCAAGGCCAAATTTGCCTGTTACTCCACTTGTTTCCACACTTCCTACTTTTGCATTCCAGTCCCATATAATGAAAAGGACATCTATTTGGGTCTTAGTTCTAAAAGGTCTTGTAGGTCTTCATAGAACCTTGATCAGCTTCTTCAGTGTTACTGGTTGGGGCATAAGCTTGGATAACTGTGATATTGAATGGTTTGCCTTGGAAACGAACAGAGATCTTTCTGTCATTTTTGAGATTGCATCCAAGTACTGCATTTTGGACTCTTGTTGACCATGATGGCTACTCCATTTCTTCTAAGAGATTACTGCCCGCAGTAATAGATATAACGGTCATCTGAGTTAAATTTACCCATTCCAGTCCATTTTAGCTCACTGATTCCTAGAATGTCAACGTTCACTCTTGCCATCTCCTGTTTGACTACTTCCAATTTGCCTTGATTCACGGACCTAACATTCCAGGTTCCATGAGAAACTCTGGACTGGAAGAAACACAAGCTGGAATCAAGATTGCCGGGAGAAATATCAGTAACCTCAGATATGCAGATGACACCACCCTTATGGCAGAAAGTGAAGAGGAACTAAAAAGCCTCTTGATGAAAGTGAAAGAGGAGAGTGAAAAAGTTGGCTTAAAGCTCAACATTCAGAAAACGAAGATCATGGCATCCGGTCCCATCACTTCATGGGAAATAGATGGGGAAACAGTGGAAACAGTGTCAGACTTTATTCTCTTGGGCTCCAAAATCACTGCAGATGGTGATTGCAGCCATGAAATTAAAAGACACTTACTCCTTGGAAGGAAAGTTATGATCAACCTAGATAGCATATTCAAAAGCAGAGACATTACTTTGGCGACTAAGGTCCGTCTAATCAAGGCTATGGTTTTTCCTGTGGTCATGTATGGATGTGAGAGTTGGACTGTGAAGAAGGCTGAGTGCGGAAGAATTGTTGCTTTTGAACTGTGGTGTTGGAGAAGACTCTTGAGATCCAACCATTCCATTCTGGAGGAGATCAGCCCTGGGATTTCTTTGGAAGGAATGATGCTACAGCTGAAACTCCAGTACTTTGGCCACCTCATGTGAAGAACTGACTCATTGGAAAAGACTATGATGCTGGGAGGGATTGGGGGCAGGAGAAGAAGGGGACGACAGAGGATGAGATGGCTGGATGGCATCACTGACTCAATGGACGTGAATCTGAGTAAACTCTGGGGGTTGGTGATGGACAGGGAGGCCTGTCGTGCTGTGATTCATGGGGTTGCAAAGAGTGGGACACGACTGAGCAACTGAACTGAACTGAATGCAATATTGCTCTTTACAGCATCGGACCTTGCTTCTATCAGCAGTCACATCTACAACTAAGTATTGTTTTTGCTTTGGCTCCATCCCTTCATTCTTTCTGGAGCTATTTCTCCACTGATCTCCAGTAGCATATTGGGCGCTTACTGACCTGGGGGTTTCCTCTTTCAGTATCCTATCATTTTGCCTTTTCGTACTGTTCATGGGGTTCTCAAGGCAAGAATACTGAAGTGGTTTGCCATTCCCTTCTCTAGTGGACCACATTCTGTCAGACCTCTCCACCGTGACCTGTCTGTCTTGGGTGGCCGCACACGGCATGGCTTAGTTTCATTGAGTTAGACAAGGCTGTGGTCCATGTGATCAGATTGGCTAGTTTTCTATGATTATGGTTTCAGTGTGTATGCCCTCTGATGCCCTCTCGCAACACCTACCATCTTACTTGGGTTTCTCTTACCTTGGTCATGGGGTATCTCTTCACGGCTGTTCCAGCAAAGCGCAGCCGCTGCTCCTTACCTCAGGGCCAGCCCTCCTGACCTTGAATGTGGAGTAGCTCCTCTCAGGCCTCCTGTGCCCGCACAGCCACTGCTCCTTGGATGTGGGGTTGCTCCTCTCGGCCACTGCCCCTGACCTCAGGAGTGTGGTAGCTCCTCTCACAGCCGCCCCTGACCTCAGGCATGGGGTCAAAGATGGAGAAGCTCTATACAGTCAGCAAAAACAAGACTGGGGGCTGACTGTGGCTCAGATCATGAACCCCTTATTGCCAAATTTAGACTTAAATTGAAGAAAGTAGGGAAAACCACTAGATCATTCAAGTATGACCTAAATCAAATCCCTTATGATTATACAGTGGAAGTGAGAAATAGATTTAAGGGACTATCTGATAGACAGAGTGCCTGATGAACTATGGACGGAGGTTCATGACATTGTACAGGAGACAGGGATCAAGACCATCCGCAAGGGAAAAAAAAATGCAAAAAAGCAAAATGGCTGTCTGAGGAGGCCTTACAAATAGCTGTGAAAAGAAGAGCAGCGAAAAGCAAAGGAGAAAAGGAAAGATATAAGCATCTGAATGCAGAGTTCCAAAGAATAGCAAGGAGACATAAGAAAGCTTTCCTCAGTGATCAATGCAAAGAAATAGAGGAAAACAACAGAATGTGAAAGACTAGAGATCTCTTCAAGAAAATTAGAGATACCAAGGGAATATTTCATGCAAAGATGGGCTTGATAAAGGACAGAAATGGTACAGAGCTAACAGAAGCAGAAGATATTAAGAAGAGGTGGCAAAAATACACAGAAGAACTATACAAAAAAGATCTTCACAACCCAGATAATCACGATGGTGTGATCACTCACCTAGAGCCAGACATCCTGGAATGCAAAGTCAAGTGGGCCTTAATAAGCATCACTATGAACAAAGCTAGTGGAGGTGGTGGAACTCCAGTTTAGCTATTTCAAATCCTGGAAGAAGATGCTGTGAAACTGCTGCACTCAATATGCCAGCAAATTTGGAAAACTCAGCAGTGGCCACAGGACTGGAAAAGTCAGTTTTCATTTCAATCCCAAAGAAAAGCAATGCCAAAGAATGCTCAAACTACCATACAGTTGCACTCATCTCACACGCTAGTAAAGTAATGCTCAAAATTCTCCAAGCCAGGCTTCAGCAATACGTGAACCGTGAACTTCCTGCTATTCAAGCTGGTTTTTGAAAAGGCAGAGGAACCAGAGATCAAATTGCCAACATCCACTGGATCATGGAAAAAGCAAGAGGTTTCCAGAAAAACATCTATTTCTGCTTTGTTAACTATGCCTGTGCCTTTGACTGTGTGGATCACAATAAACTGTGGAAAATTATGAAAGAGATGGGAATACCAGACTACCTGACCTGCCTCTTGAGAAACCTGTATGCAGGTCAGGAAGCAACAGTTAGAACTGGACATGGAACAACAGACTGGTTTCAAACAGAAAAAGGAGTATGTCAAGGCTATATATTGTCACTGTGCTTATTTAACTTACATGCAGAGTACATCATGAGAAACACTGGGCTGGAAGAAGCACAAGCTGGAATCAAGATTGCCAGGAGAAATATCAGTAACCTCAGATATGCAGATGACACCACCCTTATGGCAGAAAGTGAAGAGGAACTAAAAAGTCTCTTGATGAAAGTGAAAGAGGAGAGTGAAAAAGTTGGCTTAAAGCTCAACATTCAGAAAATGAAGATCATGGCATCCGGTCCCATCACTTCATGGGAAATAGATGGGGAAACAGTGGAAACAGTGTCAGACTTTATTTTGGGGGGCTCCAAAATCACTGTAGATGGTGACTGCAGCCATGAAATTAAAAGACGCTTACTCCTTGGAAGGAAAGTTATGATCAACCTAGATAGCATATTCAAAAGCAGAGACATTACTTGGCTAACAAAGGTCTATCTAGTCGAGGCTATGGTTTTTCCAGTAGTCATGTATGGATGTGAGAGTTGGACTGTGAAGAAAGCTGAGCACCAAAGAACTGATGCTTTTGAACTGTGGTGTTGGAGAAGACTCTTGAGCGTCCCTTGGACTGCAAGGAGATCCAACCAGTCCATTCTGAAGGAGATCAGTCCTGGAAAGGAGATCGGTTCATTGGAAAGACTGATACTAAAGCTGAAATTCCAATAGTTTGGCCTCATGCGAAGAGTTGACTCATTGGAAAAGACCTTGATGCTGGGAGGGATTGGGGGCAGGAGGAGAAGGGGACGACAGAGGATGAGATGGCTGGATGGCATCACTGACTCAATGGACGTGAATCTGAGTAAACTCCGGGGGTTGATGATGGACAGGGAGGCCTGGCGTGCTGCGATTCATGGGGTCAAAAAGAGTCAGACACGACTGAGCGACTGAACTGAATGATTAGTGATGGTGAGCATCTTTTCATGTGTCTATTTGGTCATTTGGATGTCCTCTTTGGAGGACACTAACTGGCATTCTCTGCCCCTCAGACTGGGTATCTCCAGAGAAAGGCAAGATTACAGAGGAAAGGAACATTGACATTGTGACAGGGAAGAAGGAAGTCATCCACCACCCCCGGACACGATGCAAGTCGACTTGCCTCCCTTCTTTCTTCATACCACCTTCTCTCCTATGTCTGTCTGTCTTTGCTTATAATATCCCATCCACCTACAACTTCCATCTTTCATCTTTTTTCTTTTTTCTTATATGAGCAACGCGTTTATTTATCTTTGGCCGTGCCGGGTCTCCGTTGCCGCACAAGCTTTTCTCTACTGCAGGGAGTGGGGGCTGCCCTCGAGTTGCTGTGTGCACTTCTCATTGCAGCGGCTTCTCTTGTTGCAGAGCACAGGCTCTATAGCAGTTGGCTCCGCAGTTGTGTGGCTCAGGCTTAGCTGCTTCGAGGCATGTGGGATCTTCCTGGACCAAGGATCAAACCCGTGTCTCTTGAATTAGCAGCTGGATTCTTTACTGCTGAGCCACCAGGAAAGCCCCCAACATTCGTCTTTCTGTCTGACCCATATAGGAATTATTTGAGGTCTTGCTTATGCTGTATCTGGCTTCATAGATTTCATAGGAGATCAAATCTTGCTCTGAGACGGATGGCTGATGACCTTCCAGGTCAAACTCTCCTACTTCTACTCTAGAAAACCGATTTCGTGTCATGTTCTTGACCAGCATATCGTCAAAATGAATAGTTACCAAGGATCCAGGGAGCCTAAAAAGACATAGTGGGAAGATTATCGTGTAATTGATCTTCCTAGCCAGACAGGGGTAAAGCAGGATTGTCATAGACAACCTGAGGTGTGGACTCTCTCTACCCACTGGGCTGTTAGCTTTAACCCGTCATTGCTTTGCTAATTGAGATGCTTATAGTGTTTAGTTTTTGCTGCCTTCTTTTTGGGAGAACTCCCAGGATAAATACTTGATGCCGTCCCTTCCCATGACTAAATAAAAAGCTCAGGCAGGAAAGACTTCATATTTGGCACACTCTCATGCCGTGACCAAGGAAAGGGAAATTTTTCTGTCCATAGGCTGGTGGACCCAAGTTTGGTTCAGTAATAAATTCTCAAATTCTCCCAGTTCAATGTAATCCCAATTATTAATACAATCAAAACAAGAATTTTGTGGAGACTGACAAGCTAATTCTCAACTTTTAGAGGACAAGTTAAAAAAAAATAGTCAAGACAACTTTGAAGAAGAACAAAGCTGTTGGGCTTACACTCCCAGATATTAACAGTTTTTAGAAAGCATTAGTCATTATGACATACTGCCATTGCTCCAAGAATGGATGAATGTACCAAGGGAACTGATTAGAGTGCAGAAATAGAACCATGTATATACTGATGCTGAATATATATATCAGAGTTTGCCCTCTGGAGAAGCTAAGGAAAAAAATACACTTTTGAATAACTGATCAATCCATTATTCAGTGTGCTGAATCAATTTGATATTTATAAGGAAGAATAAAATCTTGATCCCTAACTTTAAGCACACTGAAATATATGTGTGTGTATATATATGTGTGTGTGTGTGTGTGTGTGTGTGTGTGTATCTATATAGGTATATAAAATCATGTTCAGGTAGATTGTAGCTGTAAATGTGAAAGACAAAAGTAATGCTTTTTGAAGGCAACATAAGAAAATATCTTTGTGACATCTGTTTTGAAAAAGTATGCTTAAACAGGAAACAAAAGCACTCCATAAAGGAACATGTTGATAAATGGGCTATTTTAAAACCAGGAAGCTGTATCATCAAAAGGTAGTGAAAAAGAAAATCACAGATTATGAGAAGACGTTTCAGTTCACATGTTTGTCAAAAGATTCCGATTCAGAATATAGAAAATGCTTCCACAATTTCATAATAAAAAGACAGGCAATCTAAAAATAGACAAGATCCACCAAGTCTAAACAATCAAAAATGAGTATAGGATATGATGACCTGGACCTTCAGAAAAAAGATATCCAATAAACATTTAGCAAGATGTTCAAGCTTATCTGTCATGAGTAAATCACAAACTTAAACCACAGTTATATGGAATTATACACATAATCAGAATGGCTAGATTAAGAAAAATGGCAGTACCAAGTGTTGCAATATCAGATATGAACTGACTCAAACTCTCATATATTGCGGGTGGGAGTGAATGTAAATTGGTGAAACAGATTTGGGAAATATTTAAGCCATATCTGGAAAAGTGTTTGATGGCTGAGTATATGCTTAACATATGCATATCCTGTCAACCATGTATGTCTTTCTTTCTTTTCTCTTTCTCTCTTTCTTATCTATATATCCATATTTCTATCTATCTATCTATCTATCTATCTGCCATCTACCTGCAAAACCGTAAGTTCACACTGATAACTTTTAATTTCAGTCCAACCCCACAGAGTCTTTCTAGCCTCCAACATTCTATATCTCTCCATAGAAGCTTCTCCAACTGTAAAGGAGTTGGCTTCCATTATCTTCAATACATTTACTTACCTGCTAAATCCTTCTTCAGGTCACCTCTCTCTTAAGTACATGGCTAACTCAGTCCTGGTGTTATCGATCCTAACTTGCGGACTGCTCTCCTGAACCCAGTCCTACCGAACATGCTGGCTGTGTTCTCCACAGTCTTGGCTCAGCCCTGGTCCCAAAGAACTTACTGGGATCCCTGATCCTGGTCCCAGTCCCAGCCTTGGTAAACACACCAACTGAATGCCCAGCTAAATCCCTGGCCCTCAGCTAGTGAACTTGCCTGGAGAAATCCAGGCACCGCCTGGAGGAAGGAGAACAAATATTGAAGGTAAAAAACAATGAACCAATAAGATAGAGCCTGAGATGAGAACGTCTGTGCGGATAGCTCCTTTGAGAAGTGACCCCAGGGATGAGGACTGAGAGGCAGCCCAGTGAGATGGAAAAGGAGAAAGCAACAGAAGCATGCATAATTAAGGTCAGAATAAGTGGGCAATGGGGACAGCTTCTCCTGGAAATACCCAATGAGCGTACAGAGTGGCTCCCAGATCAACTGCTGGAAGGAAGAGTGGCAGAAACGTTTAAACATCTGCTCTGTACTTCCCTGGTGGTACAGAGGATAAGAATCCACCTGCCCATGCAGGGGACACAGGTTCAATACCTGATCCAGGAAGATCCCGCATGCCACAGGGCAACTAAGCCCATGTGCCGCAACTACTGAAGGCCTCTCACCTAGAGCCTGTGCTCCACAACAAGAGCAGTCACTGCAATGAGAAGTCCGTGCACTGAAATGAAGAGCAGGCCCAGTTCACCACAACCAGAGGAAGCCCGCATGCAGCGAAGAAGACCCAGCACAACCAAAAATAGACAATTCAGTTCAGTTCAGTTCAGTCGCTCAGTCGTGACCGATTCTTTGCAACCCCATGAATTGTAGCACGCCAGGCCTCCCTGTTCATCACCAACTCCCGGAGTTCACTCAGACTCACGTCCATCGAGCCCGTGATGCCATCCAGCCATCTCATCCTGGGTCGTCCCCTTCTCTTCCTTCCCCCAATCCCTCCCAGCATCAGTCTTTTCCAATGAGTCAACTCTGCATGAGGTAGCCAAAGTACTGGAGTTTCAGCTTTAGCATCATTCTTTCCAAAGAAATCCCAGGGTTGATCTCCTCCAGAATGGACTGGTTGCATCTCCTTGCAGTCCAAGGGACTCTCAAGAGTCTTCTCCAACACCACAGTTCAAAAGCANGTAATCCCAGAGTGCCTCTGGGTGACACTTGGGGAAGACAAATGGACTGTGTCTTCTGCTGTAGCCTGGTGACAGTTTAAGATGAGGCTCATGCCTTTGGAATTTAGGACTTGTGTCCAGAGAGTTCATGAAACCCTGGGCCCAGATCTTTGGAGTCAGCTTGACCTTGAGGCTGTGAAGAAGCGTGGTTAAGAATCAGATGGAGCCTTTCTGCTTGGAAAGCACTCTTTTTACCCAGCTGACATTTATATGCCTTATTTTAGACACCTGGGGTTTCGGTCTGCTACCCTGGGCTTCGGTGGAAAGCTTATTTTCAGACAGGTGAGATATCTGACTTGGGAATATTTGCCACTAGGCTGGGCTCCTGGTTGGCTCGGTGGTTTTAATTCTTGGCACTTTCTTCCTGACCCTTCCCTAGCCAACAGGCGTGACCAGCTTCCCTAGAGACATGGTTCCTAGGGTAGGAAGGAGCTTGTGAGGTCATCTCCCAGACCCTCTTACTTCCTGCCTGTGATACAGAACTACTTTTACTTTTATACGGGGCTTCTTAGTGCCAGAGAGAGAAACTGACTTCCTGTAAGTGACTCAGAGAGTCAGAACCAGTTCTGGGATCAGAACCTGGGTCTCTTGTGTTGCCATGCTTCCATGTTTGTACTTGAATCAGGGCATCTCTCCAACCTGTGACAGGCTCCATGGACCTGGGTAAGCCAGACAATAGCTGTCTTCCTTCAGGAGGGGTCTTGGTCTTTGTGCCTCAGTACAGTGGGCCTCATGCCTGAAAAAGGAGCCAACTATGGTGGCTCAGATGGTAAAAAATCCACCTGCAATGCGGGAGATCTGGGTTTGCTCCCTGGGTTGGGAAGATTCCCTGGAGAAGGGAACAGCTAACTACTCCAGTATCCTTGCCTAGAGAATGCCATGGACAGAGGAGCCTGGCAGGCTACAGTCCACTGGGTCGCAAAGAGTTGCACATGACGGAGTGACTTTCACTCACTCACTCATGCTCATGAAGTACAAGAGAATCTTGACCTTAAGAGGCTATTAAGGAAAGGAGATTCCATGCCTTCAAAAGGATTTTGCAAGTTCTTGGGACTGGGATTGAGGCTATAGTGATGGAGATGAATTCATTCTGTATCTCAAGGGTAACAGCCCTGTAGATAGTCGATTTGCAAGATCATAAAAGAAGGGTCTATGTCTTGGTCAATTACTCTCTTCTTCTATAGCATTTAACATATCACTCTATCTGGCCCCTTCTGCCTCACCTCATTCCACTCCCACTGTGCACCATTTATAGTCCCATCCTTTCTCTGCCCCATGGCAGCAGTCTGCTCTCAGGCCTTCCTTCTCCTGCTCCATCTTGTATTCAGACACGAAGTCATTCTTCCTGATGCTCACCTCTGCATGTGAGTTCTTCCTTCTCTCCTATTTCAGAACTCTCAGTGCCTCTTTACTATCTGCTGAAGTTCCAATCTGAAATTCAAGAGCCACTACAATCTGGCTCCAAACTGTATTTCTAAAACCTCAACTCCTCTGTTTTCCTAGAGCCCAGCCAGGTGGGATTCCTTCCTCTGGCCCACTCCCCTCATCTCCCTCCTCTATCAGCTCTGAAGAATCCTTTCCTTTTCCATCACATTCAAATCTCTCATGAACTGGCTGGTTGAAGACTCATATCCAAGGAATAGTCTTAGTGGATCTCTGGGCTATAGGCATCTAGTTTCCTCTTGGATTTGATTTCATTCCTGGGATGTTATTCTAGGTTTGGGAATGAATGAAAACCTGGGGTTGTGGGAAAACGGTTAAAGACCGGTGCAAGAGATCAAGAGAGAGACCAGGCAAAGGTCAGTACAGAGAGAAAAGAAATGGGAATCTAGATGCTATTATGGACGAGGGACTTAGGGACTGGGGCCAGAAGACTGGAACAGCTTGATCATTCTAGGTTGTCCCTAGTCCTAAACTGAGTCCAAAAGATGTCTTAGAGGATGACTTTTACACTCCAAATTTTCATTTCTCACTACCATTTTCTCCCTCCCCACCAAATGTTATCCCATGAAAAATAAGACCAAATAGCTTGAAATTATATGTATTTTTTTCTTTGAAAATTCCATAGTCATGTAATAGCATTATTTTCCGTCACAATACCACATAGCACACATCCACTTACAGGAGCACTGATTTCCTAAGATTTCAGAGGTGTTTCACTTGATAATCAGTGGAAGGACCTCACCATCCTACAGGCAGTAGGATGGGGAACAGCACCATCTTGCTATGAACTTAATCAAGCTCACAGGAAACTCATCACCAGATGTTGTATCTTATATTCATTAGGATTTATGGCAGATAAAGTTAAAACAACAATAACTTAAACATAATTAAATATTGTTTAAGAAACTACATGTTTAAATTATTTTTAAAAAATAAACTCTTTTTGGCCATTATAATACAATAATACACCTGGGGAAGGTTGGGAAGAAATAAATAAGATTTTCCAAGACTCTGTCTCTTGGTCCAGGTATGAAGGTTCAAGGCTTCGACGTTCGGGACTTTTGGTCCAGGAGCTTTATGGAATTCTGGACCCACTTCTGCTTGGGGTCAGCACAGACCTCCTTGTCCGCTTTGGTCTTGAAGCTGTGGGGGAAAGAGGGCAGAGTTAAATGGAGTGTCTTCAGGATTTTTCCCAGGAGTTTGATCCATTGGCCCCTAAAGCTGATTAGCCCTTGCTCCCTGGTTGAGGAGTCTGAATGGGGACAGGAAGAAGGGCAAATAGGAGGAAGAAACTTCTTTTCCAGAAAAGAGGTTCTGCTGTTACTGCCACAGGGGAAGCCCTCCAGACCCTTGGCTAAAGGAACTTGGATGATCTGACCAAGCTCCTAGAAGAGGAGCCCGGAGTGTGTATATTTTCCTTCTTGTAGGCTCAGTTTGTCTATAGAGTAAAGGGTCCTTTGGCTTAGGTGTTTCATTTACCTGACTCGTTTGGACACTTAAAAGTCAGATAGAACTTTTGGCTGTGGGTACCAGGGCATGGTCCACTTACATCACAGCTTCCTGGGGACACTGGCTGTTGGTGATTCTTGTGTAGCTGTCCAGCTTCTTGAAGGGGATCTTCCCATTGGTCACACTAAAGCAGCAGGTGATTGGGATAGAAACTGAATCTGAAAAACATTTTGCAAAGAACCAGAGAGTTATGATGTGTTGTAAGTACGCATGTGTCAGAGAAACTGAAGATAGGAGATAAAGCTAGTGCTGGAATTCTAGCTAGGACCCACCACTCCCACGTTCAGAGCCTTAGTCCAGATCCCGCAGGTAAAATGGTACCTGTGAGTCAGTTTCTTCTACTGAACTGTGGGGTCTCTCATTGATGACTGCAAATGGGGAAATCTTGAGTAACAAGATTAATCCTTATAGTGTGATTCAGAGAGTCTATTGATCCAAAACCTCTGAACCTGGGAAGACACATTCTAAGAACTTGCTTCCCAGCTCTGTCCCCATAGGCTTAGAGCCAATCTATGTCACATGCTGAGACAGATACCTATGCGTCTTTATCCTTCACAGCCACCGTTCTGGAAGTTACGCTGGACCATAATCCAACATTGGAAGCCTCCAGCAAGAATTTCTTCCTCTCTACTATTGCCTGAAATGTCTTTTCCATCCACAATGAGAAATGGTCCTTCCTTCTGTGCCCCATCCAAAAACAAGATGAGGATTGCTGAGAGTGCATTTAGTGTCCCGAGGGTGGTATCAGGCAAGATAATGGAGCCTGGGCCCAGGGGCCTGAGCTTCTGGCTCTGGTCCTGCCTCTGAGCAGATGTGAGGTGCCAGCTCTTCTTAAGTCCTCTCTTGCTTTCACCTTCTCCATCTTTGCAATGGAGGCTATGCAGCAAGCATGGGGTGACTTGTGCCCGGGGTTAGTAGCTGGGGTAGTGAAAACGTTACGGCTTAAGAAGAGAGAAGCCTTACCTGGCTGAGCGAGCACCTGGGTGCCGAAGGCGGCTGCCACGAGCAGCAGGCTCAGAATCCCAGCAGAGACCTTCATGTTGGAGGGAGAGCTCGGGGGCTTCAGCCTGAGAGTTGGCAGTTGCTGAGTTGCTCCCAGTCTCTGGAAATCTGGCTCCTCTGGCTGATCTGCCCGCCTTTTATAGGGGAGCAGAGTTCATGGGTAGGGTCATGTTTAAGGAAGGACTGAAGAAGTCCCTGAATGTGCTGAGTAAACACCAGATCCTGGTGGTGATTTCCGAACACCGAGAAAAGGAAGTTGTGCAGTTTCCATCATCTGTTTGGGCTGTGGGGCAGAGGTGGAAGGATATGTGGCCATGCCAGCAAAATGTACAAAGTGATGTCATTAGACTAATAAGAGTTCTGATTTCTTTGAAACGGAACATGATCTGTTGGAAAGGAAGAGTGGAAGCTGAGTTCCTAGTAGGGTGGAAAGAATCAACAGCCTGGGGCCTCCTCGGGGTCCAGGAGGTTGGGGAAGGGGCCCTAAGTCTTTGCCTGGGCTCTTTGTCTGTCTCTGGTCTCTGCCATCCTAAACCAGCTATGCTCCTTTAGAATCTCACTCAGGTAGCTTGATAGAATCTTGGCAGAATGGTAAATCCAGGCCTCTTCAAGTCTTCAGGCTCTGGAACGTTGTGAAGCCTAAGAACTGGACAACACATACCGATCTTATAGGGTTGCAGTTGTTTTAGTTGCTAAGTCCCGTCTGACTCTTTGTGACGCCATGAACTGTAGCCCATCAGGCTCCTCTGTCCATGGAATTTCCCAGGCAAGAATACTGGAGTGGGCTGACATTTCCTTCTCCAAGGGATCTTCCAGACCCAGAAATCAAACCTGCATCTCCTGCATTGGCAGGTAGATTCTTTACCACTGAGCCACCAGGGAAGCTTACAGTCTTGCCGAGTGGTGATTTCCAAATATTTTATCAGACACTAAAGTTTCTTTCCAAGTGAAATGACACAAAGAAGTCCAGTCTTTCATGCAGATTCAGATAGAACAGGTCTGTTTGAAAAATGCCTTTTACTTTTGGTGTCCGGTGTTTTGCCCACTTAAAAAATTAGGTTATTTGTTGCCTTACAATTGACTTTGAAAAGTTCTTTTTACATTTTGCATTCAAATCCTTTACCAGCTATGTGCATTGCAAATATTTTCTCCACAGGCTGTAGCTTATTTTCTTAACAGTTTTCACAGAGCAAAAGTTTTAAATTTTAATAAAGTTCCATTTATCAATTTTTTCTTTCATAGATGGTATTCTAGCTAAAATCTCTTCATCAAATCCAAGTTTGCATATTGCCTTTTCAATGAACATTTATAGACTTTTCACAAATCATTCAATATTCCCCAATAATCTTGAATGTTAAATATTCCATAAGGGTCCATATATAAAGTCACCATAATTAAGTGAAGCCTTTCTCTACAGTTGGAAATTATACCATTTCCACTTCTTCACAATCATAAACAACAATTACAAGAAAACAGATGTAACATAATCATTTTGTCTCCAATTCTATAGCTAGAGGATTAATAAATCAAGTTATATGGCTATTATTAAAGCTCTTAATCAAATTACAGCATTATTACATTGCTGGAAGATTTCCATCTTCATTAAAATGTGAGTTTATTGTTCTTAAAAATATTTGACAATTGTTAAGAAAAAGATATTTATCTTGTTAAAGGGTAAAACTAAGCAATGGAATCGTGGTTTCCTTTGTGGTGTTGACATCATGCTGGAGCCTTTTTAGAGGCAGACATGTTCTTTATCTTACTCAGAGGGGTGCTTAAGCAGTTGTCTATTTAAAATTCATGAAATTGTACACTTAGAATGTCTGCACTTTATTGTACATAAATTAAACTTCCACATAAAGTAAATAAAATGCATAGCACTATTTTGCTTACATTCTAAAGTATTTGTTGTTTTTAGTGAGAGTGTTAATTTTTTTTTCTTGTGATTAACTCATTCATGTTTCTATAACATATGGCCTTTTATTGTTCTTATTGATTCCGAAGAGACTTTAGAACATTTATCTCATGCATTTTCCTTTTATTATACTGTGTGAACTTGTAAGAGGAGAGAATTTGCAGAACATGGGATAAATCACTGTCATCAGAATTTCTTCTGACCAGAAGGGAACTTGAGTTCTTCCAGACAGTCCTCTTGCCAGATGTACCTTGTAGCTCTGATCTCTGTGGGAGTGTGGTATCTAAGAGGTCATTTGCACACATTTTTTTTTTGTTGTTCAGAAATAAAGTCACTGTCTCACAGAATACTTTCAAGGCCCTGTTAATTTCTCCTCTGAGCTGCCATCATATGGAAAGTTCATCCATAAGCAGATGACACAAATAGTAGCAAAAATGATATTGTTGAAAATCAACAAGCGTTAGTCAAATGAAGGTAATTAAGGGTCAAGTAGCTCAATTCTAATCCTGATGGAGCCAATAATGAGCCAATGACCTGCCCAGTGTGACCGTGGATAAATCTTGATTCTTAAATTCATTGTCCTTATCTATAGAAGAGAAGGGTTTGACAAGTCCAGGGATGACAAATAGTTTTCAATAATTTGTTAACTTAATAGACTGATGGCAGATAAACAGAAAGGTTTGTTGCGGGGCAGGGGGAGGGGGTGGGGGAAGAACCAAACAAAAGCACCAGTGAGGCCTTACTTTGGGTTATTGAATGCAATGCTGTGATTGATTAGTGATGTCTGCCAAGGATGCAGCAATAGAAAGTTGTACGACCTGGGTAACCCAGATGTTGTTCCTGGATTAAATCATATTTAAGCTCTTCTGTAACTTAATTCATCTATGTTTGGGAAGTATCCACTAAGAGACTAAGAGGCTACCATGCCAAGAGAACTGGCAGAGAAATGTGCTTAGCTGTCAGCCCTAGGAGAAGACGAATAGCACGGTGGTTAAAAGTCTGGATCTGGATACAAGGAATACTAGTTAATATCTGTGTCAGATATTCTTTACTCACCTATTCTTTACTTATGTGGAAATGGGGTTTATTGTCAATATTAAGTGAAAAGGAAAAGTAAAGTGAAGTGAAGTTGCTCAGTCATGTCCAACGCTTTGTGACCTCATGGACTGTGGCCCACCAGGCTCCTCTGTCCATAGGGTTCTCCAGGCAAGGATACTGGAGTGGCTTGCCATTTCCTTTTCCAGGGGATCTTCCTGATTCAGGGATTGAACCCAGGTCTTCGGCATTGCAGGCAGACACTTTACCATCTGAGCCACCAGGGAAGCCCAGTATTAAGTGATCTGATATCCAAAACTTGCTTTGCAGAGTGAGTAACATATGCGTGCATGCATTCTCAGCTGCTCAGTCATGTTCGACTCTTTGCGATGCCATGGACTGTAGCCTGCCAGATTCCTCTGTCCATGGGATTTTTCCCAGCAAGAATACTGGAGTGGTTTGCCATTTCCTCTCCCAGGGATCTTCCTGATCCAGGGATTGAACTCACATCTCCAGTACTGCAGGTGGATTTTTCACTGCTGAGCCAATGGGGAAGCCCTCAGTAACATACGATGAATGATCAATAAGTTAGCTGTTATTAATAGTCAAGTAGGAAAGGTATTGTGTCTAAAACACACTAGAAAGGGACCCACAGTGTGGCCCCTGGTCTCTTGTATTAGTTCTCCCTAAAATTGCTTCCAACTAAGATATGTGGTAGAAATAGACGACCAGGAATGTCTGGACTGTAGATGAAGGGGAAAAAAAGAGACTCCCAGAGAAGGAGAAGTGTGGTCCTGGGATTCTGCCATGAATCAGATGCATGGAATGTTGTGGGACCCAGAGTGGGGATGAGGGTCAGACTCCGAGGTCTTGCTTCCTCCAAGAAGCACCGAGGTCTTAATTCTTCAAGGAGCTCAGAGACCTCAAGTGGTAAATCACTTTGATTATGCAATTTCCCTCTATTGTTTTGTCCTCAAACTGAATTCAAGAAAGCCCAACATAAACAGTTAAAACGAAACTTTAGGCCATGCAAGTTCAGCAGCTGTTCTTTCCAGTAGCGTGATTACGCTGTTGTTTAAGGAAGTGGTCACCCTGCCTTCTCTCTTTTCTCCTCAGCATCCTCCCAATGAGCATCTTCCTTAAGCAGTTTTGACAGCTCACTCAGGGCTCAGTAGCTGTGAAGGGGCACTGGAGATCAGAAACAACCTCTGTTAATAGAGGGCCAGAAATGGGTACCCTGCTGTGGAAATAGCAGGGTTCTTACATACTTTGTTTTATTTTTGTGGTAATTATTTTGCTTTGTTTTGTTTGTTTTTTACTGCTTCCCTCATTTTTAAAGAATTTTTATTAGCATATAGATGATTCACAATGTTGTACTAGTTTCTGCTATCCAGCAAAGTGAATAAGTTATACATATACATATATACACTCTTTTAAAGATTCTTTTCCCATATAGGTAGTTATCAAGTATTGAAGAGTTCTCTGTGCTATACAGTAGATCCTTATTAGTTATATGTAGTAGTTTGTATATGTCGACCTTAAGCTCCCAATTTATCCCTCCCGCATTGCTTCCTCCCCTGGTAACAGTAAGTCTGTTTTCTACAGCTGTGACTCTATTTCTGTTTTGCAAATGAGTTCATTAGTAGTATTTCTTTCTAGATTCCACATAGTAGCAATCTCATATTATATTTGTCTTTCTCTGTTTGACTTACTTCACTCAGTATAACAATCTCTAGGTCTATCCATGTTGCTACAAATGATATTATTTCATTCTTTTTTATGGCTGAGTAACATTCCATCATATATATGTGTGTTCAACTCTTTTGTGACCCCATGGCTTATAGCCTGCCAGGCTTCCCCATCTATGGACTTCTCCAGGCAGGAATACTGGAAAGGGTTGCCCTTCCCTTCTCCAGAGGATTTTCCAGACCCAGCAATCAAAGCTGGGTCTTCTGCATTGTAGGCAGATTCTTTATCATCTGAGCCACCAGCGAAGCCCTGTATGTATGGACCACATCTTTTTTTATCGATTCCTCTATTGATGGGCATTTAGGTTGATTCCCTGTCCTGGCTATTGTAAATAGTTGTGCAATGAACATTAACGTGCATGTATCATTTCAAATTGTGATTTTCTCTGAATATATGCCCAGAAGTTGGATCACAGGATTGTATTGTTTGTAATATGTGGAAATGCGCTTTTTAAGGAATGTGACTAAATGGGAGAGGATCTCAGGAAGCAAAGTTTCTGCTTTCATTTTCCAGCTCTGTCCCAAGTGTCTTCGATGGTCACAAAATTATAGAATGAGTTAGAGAAAAAGTGCATTTAATTTATTCAATCCTTTTCCTTTGAGAGAATGAATTATAAAGGTGAAATGATTTGTCATAAAGTTATACAACTGCCCTGTGACAAGCCAGAGCTGGTAAATGAGCATGTCAGAATGAAAACCGTTATGCAATTTCGAGTTAGAAGACAAGAACCAGGCAGGAAAATACAGAGAGGTGCCCAGGAACCCCAAAGACCATCCAGTGCACCGGTCCCCAGATCTGCCTATCACATCAGAATGCCCTGGGCAGTGACTTATAATATGGAAAGGCTGCCTTAACCCACTCTAACATACTCACTCAGAGTCTTTGGAGATAATGCCTTGAATTCTCTTTGAAGTGTTCCAGGTGGCTTTTAACCATGACCAGTTTGGGAGCCATCGAGGATCAAGATCATCCTCAAGAAAAAGAAATGCAAAAAAGCAAAGTGGCTGTCTGAGGAGGCCTTACAAATAGCTGTGAAAAGAAGAGATTCGAAAAGCAAGTGAGAAAAGGAAAGATATACCCATTTGAATGCAGAGTTCCAAAGGATAGCAAGGAGAGATAAGAAGGCCTTCCTCAGTGATCAATACAAAGAAATAGAGGAAAACAATGGAATGGAAAAGGCTAGAAATCTCTTCAAGAAAATTAGAGATACCAAGGGAACATTTCATGCAAATATTCATGGGCACAATAAAGGGCAGAAATGCTATGGATCTAACAGAAGCAGAAGATATTAAGAAGAGATGGCAAGAATACACTGAAGAACTGTACAAAAAAGATCTTCATGACCCAGATAATCACAATGATGTGATCACTCACCTAGGGCCAGACATGCTGGCATGCGAAGTCAAGTGGGCCTTAGAAAGCATCACTACAAACAAAGCTAGTGGAGGTGATGGAATACCAGTTGAGCTATTTCAAATCCTAAAAGATAATGCTGTGAAAGTGCTGCACTCAGTATGCCTGCAAATTTGGAAAACTCAGCAGTGGCCACAGGACTGGAAAAGTTCACTTTTCATTCCAATTCCAAAGAAAGGGAATGCCAAAGAATGCTCAAACTACCGCACAATTGCACTCATCTCACATGCTAGTAAAGTAATGCTCAAAATTCTCCAAGCCAGGCTTCAGCAATACGTGAACTGTGAACTTCCAGATGTTCAAACTGGATTTAGGAAAGGCAGAGGAACCAGAGATCAAATTGCCAAAATCCACTGGATCATGGAAAAAGCAAAAGAGTTCCAGAAAAACATCTATTTCTGCTTTATGGACTATGCCAAAGCCTTTGACTGTGTGGATCACAATAAACTGTGGAAAATTCTGAAAGAGGTGGGAATACCAGACCACCTGACCTGCCTCTTGAGAAATCTGTATGCAGGTCAGGAAGCAACAGTTAGAACTGGACATGGAACAACAGACTGGTTCCACATTGGAAAAGGAGTATGTCAGGGTTGTATATTGTCACTCTGCTTATTTAACTTATATGCAGAGTACATCATGAGAAATGCCAGGCTGGAAGAAACACAAGATGGAATCAAGATTGCTGGGAGAAATATCAATAACCTCAGATATGCAGATAACACCACCCTTATGGCAGAAAGTGAAGAAGAACTAAAGAGCCTCTTGATGAAAGTAAAAGGAGAGTGAAAAGGTTTGCTTAAAGCTCAACATTCAGAATACAAATATCATGGCATCTGGTCCCATCACTTCATGGCAAATAGGTGGGGAAACAGTGGCGGACTTTATTTTGGGGGGCTCCAAAATCACTGCAGATGGTGATTGCAGCTATGAAATTAAAAGATGCTTACTCCTTGGAAGGAAAGTTATGACCAACCTAAACAGCATATTAAAAAGCAGAGACATTACTTTGTCAACAAAATTCCATCTAGTCAAGGCTATGGTTTTTCCAGTGGTCATGTATGGATGTGAGAGTTGGACTATAAAGAAAGCCAAGTGCAGAAGAATTGATATTTTTGTCTATCATGTTGGAGAAGACTCTTGAGAGTCCCTTGGACTGCAAGGAGATCCAACGAGTCCATCCTAAAGGAGATCAGTCCTGGGTGTTCATTGGAAGGACTGATGTTGAAGCTGAAACTCCAATACTTTGGCCACCTCATGGAAAGAGTTGACTTATCTGAAAAGACCCTGGTGCTGGAAAAGATTGAGGGCAGGAAAAGGGGATGACAGAAGATGAGATGGCTGGATGGCATCACTGACTCAATGGACATGAGTTTGAGTAAACTCCGGGAGTTGGTGATGGACAGGGAGGCATGCTGCGGTTCATGGAGTCGCAAAGAATTGGATACAACTGAGCAACTGAACTGAACTGAACTGAACCTGGTTTAAATGCTTCATTTACAGATATATACACTAAGCCACAGAATGGTAAGCTGATTTACTCAGAGTCACTCTGACAATTTAGCAAAATCCAAAACCGGAACTCAGAGATGCCATTGCTATGCCCAGTTACACACTGGGCCTGCTTCTTTGGTCCCTGGTACAGGCAAGTTCTTCGTTCTAACAGAAACCCCAATGTCCTGTGTCTGTAAGTTCATGTACAAAGATAAGCATGTGTGGGCCCAGTTGGAGTGTAAATGATCTCAAAGAGGATTACCTTATAGGTCTTAACAAGAGGAACATGAATAGCTTCTATTTCAACTTGGGAATATGTAGTTTAACTCCCCAAGCCCTTATATCACCATTCCCCACTCAATGCTTAATAAGTGATAATAACAGAAGAACTTTTGAGGCTATCTACAATGTCTGTTCTTGTCCTTTATAATAACTCCATGGAATCAATTGGAATTTTGACAGCAACAAGCTGTTTAGTTGCTCCTGGTGCTCTGGGGCTACCACTCAGATGTGGATAGAAGTTACCCCGACCCTAAGCTCCTGACTGGTTTGGTAGTGTGGATTCTAGGCACTGGCTTATCCTAGTCTGTCCCCTCTGGTGGCCAAGGCAATGTGGTCTGTGGTCTGAAAGACACAACTTTAAGAATGAGAAGTGAAATGGACTTTGTTGGATTCCTGTATTTTTGAAGTGTACACATTATTTCAGCTTTATTGATGGAGCAGCCAAGGAACAGGGCAAAGCAGATATATGTCCTATGTGTACAAAATAAAGCTCCCAGGTCTCAGGCCAGCCTCTTCCCAGGACCCTGATTTCAAGTGTAATGCATGGAACAATGAGATATAGCATGGCACAGCAATTGTGGGCCCAGTTGGAATGTAAATGATTTCAAAGAGGGTTACTTGATAGGTGGCCTCTCATCCTGCTTTGAATAGTTTCCTCACTAATAACTGAGTGGAGGGTGCTGTTTCTGCTGTAGTCTTTCTTCACGTGGCCTGTGGGGATCTTTATCAATCAGAAACATCCCTGGTCACTGTGGCAAGTCAAAGGGACATGGAGATTCTTTTTTTAATACAAATTTATTTATTTTAATTGGAGGTTAATTACTTTACAATATTTTATTGGTTTTGCCATACATCAACATGAATCCGCCACAGGTATACACGTGTTCCTGATCCTGAACCCCACTCCCACCTCCCTTCCCATACCATCCCTCTGGGTCATCTCAGTTCACCAGCCCCAAGCATCCAGTATCATGCATCGAACCTGGACTGGCAATTCATTTCATATTGATATTATACATGTTTCAATGCCATTCTCCCAAATCATCCCACCCTCTCCCTCTCTTGCTCAGGAAAAGGGTTATGTCTCACTTGTGAATTCTTTCTTTTCAGGAATCTTCACCCTCCAAGTGGCTTCTGGGTCCCCTACTTGCTAGGGCTTTCCTGGTGGCTCAGATGGCAAGGAATCTTCCTGCATTGCAGGGGACCCAGTTTCAATCCCTGGATCAGAAGATCCCCTGGAGAAGGGAAAGGCAACCCACTCCAGTGTTCTTGACTGGAGAGTTCCGTGGACAGAAGAGCCTGGTGGGGTCACAAACAGTCAGACATATCTGAGCGACTAACACTTCCACTTTCTTTTCCACTTGCTATAAAGTGTGGATCATGCTTTCTGGTGACTTCCCGGTTGTATAACTGTCTATTATATATAGCATGTTCCTCCTTCATGATCGACTAAGATGCTTCAGCCATGTTAATGTGCCCTTAGAAAAAACTGTTCTGTTCTTTCAACCAAATAGTCTTGGCTCTCTCTGGTGCACGTGTGTGCATGTGTGTGTGTGCGCGCGTGTGTGCGTGTGTGCATGTGTGTTATGTTCATCCCTGGGTGCCTGGAGTAATAACCAACCTAGATTCAAATTCATATCCTGGGTCTTTATTTATTTATTTAAATTTTACTTTATTTTACTTTACAATACTGTATTGGTTTTGCCATACATCAACATGAATCTGCCATGGGTGTACATGTGTTCTCCATACTGAACACCCCTCCCACCTCCTTCCCCATACCATCCCTCTGGATCATCCCAGTGCACCAGCCCCAAGTATCTTGTATCCTGAATTGAACCTAGACTGGCGATTCTTTTCTTATATGATATTATACATGTTTCAATGCCATTCCATAGTTCATCAGGCACTCTATCTATCAGATCTAGACCCTTAAATCTATTTCTCACTTCCACTGTATAATCATAAGTGATTTGATTTAGGTCATACCTGAATGGTCTAGCCGTTTTCCCTACTTTCTTCAATTTTTAAGGGTCTGGATCTGATAGATAGAGTGCCTGATGAACTATGGAATGAGGTTCATGACAT